>JAUPMG010304015.1:0-16647 GCA_031762675.1 Pachysandra terminalis | reverse complement strand
GTAGTCTAAACGTTTCTTCATTCGAACCATTTCTAACATAACCTGCAATCATCGAATTCCAAGACACATCATCTAACCTGTCAGCATCATGATCAAACAAAATCCTTGCTTGATCAATCTGACCACACTTTGCATACATGTCAATAAGGGAATTGGTCAAGAAGACTCCTATCCCATACCCACTACTAATAATAATCAACCCATGAATCAGCTTTCCAAGTTTCAGATCCTCTGTTCGAGCACAGATACTCAAAGCAATGGCATAACTAAACTTATCCAGCTTGATACGAGCTAATCTTGCTTCATTAAACAAACACATTGCCACATCATAAAAACCCATCTGAGAATATCCAGAAACTAAGCAATTCCATGAGATAACATTCTGTTGGGGCATTCTATCAAACAACTGGCGAGCAAGTTCCATATCACCACATTTACAATACATGTTCAAAAGATTATTTTGCACGAACAGACATGGTTTGAAACAATTCTTGATCATGTGGGCATGGACCAACTTCCCGTGGTTTAAAGACTGAGATTTGGTGGCTGATTTGAGGATAGTCGTGTACGTAAAAGAGTCCAAAGGAATGCCCAGATGAAAAGCTTGAGGAATTTGGAGATGGAGTTGTCTCGTTTGGAGCAATGTAGTGAAAGAGTTCGAGGAAAATGAGGTATGTGTAAGAAAGCAGCATTTTGGAGGACTTCGTTTCAACATTTTAAATCAGAGAGGAAATCTTCGAACATATTCAATTGTAGGCGCTTGCATAGTGGCACGTAACTGGCCTGTCAACAGGTCGGATTCGGACCGAATCGCAGCTAATCCGAATTCGATCCATATTGACATCCGAAAATCCGAATCCAATCCGAAATCCGAGAGATTATAAAATAGATGATCCTAATTCGATTCGATAGTGGAATCCGAATATCTGAATCTGATCAGATAAACGGAAGACTGGTCGTTTAAGATACTCCGGCCAACGATATAAATCGTAAAATCAAGGAGAAAAAAATAAAAATAAAATTAGAGAAATGAAAATCAAAAATCATAAAAAAAAAAAAAGAGAGAGAGAGAAAATTAGAAAGACAAACCTAAAGAAAACTGATGATCTTCGTTGTTTGGAATTTTGGATGGTTCGAAAAATTAAAGACGTCGGAATTAACCACTAGCATTCATTACTTCGATATTTGGTTCATGAACAGAGAAGAGGGTGTGCGGTTCACGGAGATGGTGGAGTTAGAGGTGATGAAGAAACGGTAGAGAGAACTGAGACGTATGAAGTAAAGGAGGAAAGGAGAACAGGGTCGATGACTCAACGGTGCTGGATTGAGGAAGGGGAGGAAGAAAAAATGAATAAAGAGGAAAATGAAGAAAGATATATTGAGAGAGAAGAGAGAGGAACACATATGTGCTTAATAGATTCTACTTAGAAAAGTGTTCGTGCAAAAACTATTAGATTACACTCATAAGTTTAAAGAGTTAGGTTGTATTTGGTAATGTTTTTCAAAAGTATTTTTTTTGCTTTTTGAAGCAAAATTTTGCAGAAGCAAAAAAGGTGTTTGGTAAGTTTCAGATTTTGCTTTTAGAAACAATTTGAAAAAATAAAAAAATCAATATTTTGCTTCACAGGAAAAAGTAAAGAATAATTACTTTTTCAAAAATCATATTTTTGCTTCTAAAAAATCCGATGCTTTTTATTCAAGGTCTTCTTCTCCTTTCTTCTTTCATGTTCTACAGCACAAATTCTCACTCCCCTTCCTCCATTGCCCAACCAGACAACCTCTTCAATCCAATCCGGCAGCAGCGGTGACGGTGATAGCGGCATCCTCCAACTCCAGTTAATCCGGCTCGCCATTCGGTCTTTCCTCCGATCATTGTCTCCGGCGACTTACAGTAACGGAAAATCTCATTCCGGTAATCTGTTTCCCTCCATCTCTTCTCTTTCTTTATTTCTTCTTTTCCATTCTTCTTCTTCTCCTTCCCATATCTCTTTTCTCGCACGCACCCCCTTCTCTCTCCCTTTGTTCTCTCTCCTCCGTTCCTACCTGCGCGTGCCCCCGCACCCTGCCTGCGTGTATCTGCGCCCAGCACCCCCTGCCATGTGTCCCATGCTGCCCGTGCACCTGCTCCCCTTGCCCCGCGCCCCGTGTTGCCCGTGCCCCTGTGCTGCGCACCCTGTTTCCCCTCTGTTCTCTTCTCCTCTAGAAAACAAAACAACAAAATATTACTCACAAGCCCCTGAAAAGACCCCTGAACCTAAACTTACCTCAACCCAAAACCCCCCAAACCAAATTATTAATATAATATTAAAAAAAAAATTATTAGTTTACAGCTACCAAACATGCTTTTATACTTTTCATCAATACAACAAATGTTTACCAAACAGTTTTGCTTAATGAAAAGACATTTTCAAAAGCAGAGAATTTGCTTATGCTTTCTTGCTTCAGATAGCAACTTTTTGAAAGCATTACCAAATGCAGGCTTAGTCTATAGTGCTGACATTTTCTCATATGTATAGTGGAGAATTTTATGTAAGTCGTCAATTATTTTTATATATAAAATCTCAACCGTTAGCCGGTACTATGCAGTATAGTAGAATTCTCCTAAGTTTAAAATATTTATAATTAATAAAAAAAAAACATCTTTTAATAATTATAATAAAATTTTATATTTTTTTGGGTATTATGGAATTCTTATATTTAATGGCATATGAAATCCACCTCTTTCTTTATTATTTTTTCAAAAAAGAAAAAAAGAAACCAGCCACTTTCTTTATTATTTTTTAATTTTAATAAAATGTTTTAATTTATATCGTATAAGGCTGTGTTTGGCCTAGCTTGTGCTTATGAATAAGCACTCATTGGATAAGTTACTCAATGGGAGCACTTATCCACAGCAACAATAAACTGCTTATTTGAAGAAAGCAGTGTTTGGTAAATACATTTATTTAAGTGCTTATGAAAGTTTAGGGGTAAAATATATATTATAAAAATATTATTAAAGTTTAGAAATAACATTTATTTAACCGCTTATGAAAGTTTGTGTAAAATAAGTATTTTAAAAATATTACTGAAGTTGTGAAATAGCTTAACGCATAAGAGCTTAGGAAAAGCTACTCTCAGCAGCTTCTCCTTATGGGTAGCCTTCCTCTACTGCTCATGGGTAAGCACCTACCCATAAGCACTACCAAACACATATTTAATCTGAAAAAGTGCTTATATAAGCTATAAGTTGCAATAAGTACTTATAGAAGCCGGGCCAAACGCAGCCTAAGTATATTTTGTTATAAGTTTAACTCCTTTTTAAATATTTTTTATAGGATTTATTAATATATTTATTTTAATAGTATTAGACTATTTTTTTATTTTATTATTATGTTTTTAGTAATTAATTAAATATAATAATATCCAGTGCCTATTTTAGTATAATAGTATTTATCCAAATAATTATTATATTTGAATTTGACATGTATTTTTCTTAACAATTGAACCGTATGGCGGGATCCCGAGGTCCCTCATAAATTCGATGGCAAAAGGCCTTTAATTAATTAATTTTTCTTGTCCCTTCTTAATTGTCAAATGTCCCTAATATATATATATATATATATATATAATTTTGTTTGAAATAAAGTCTTTTTTTTTTTTGGTAAGGACCACAAACAATAAAAGTCAGTTTTTCTTTTTGCAAAATTTGCGTACATTATAGCACCTCGTAAAGGATATGTCAAGACAAATTGATTGCCATGTCGCACGCCTTCAGTCAACCTAAACTCAAGTTGCTACAGACTTTATGGGAGAGCAGGGGTCCCACCATAAGGTTCAATTAGAAGAGTTTTAAATTTTTAGAGAGCTTTAAAATTATTATTGAGAAAATTTCACCCAAAAAATTTAATAAATTTTCTATTGTTGTTAACTCGTTATAAGTGCTATTTTGGATGTCTTCCATTTTGTAAGGTTTTTTATTTATAGATATTGCCATATTGAGTTAGGATGCGTGTAGTGTGATTAGAATTCATAAATAATTATATATTATGCGTCTTTTTGATCACTTGTTGTAACTATAAGTGTTATTTTGGGTGTTCCATTTTGTAAGGTTTTTTATGTATAGATATTGTCATATTGAGTTAGGATTCTTTTAGTGTAATTAGAATTCATAAATAATTATATATTATGTGTCCTTTTGATCTTTAGGGTTTTAAATATTTAAATAATTAATTATCATTATATTTAAAAATGATTTGGAGATAATAACAAATGTCTAATGATATATTTTAAGGCTTTAGGTTACATCTATTATTATCTCTATATATTATAGCAGGATGACGCTTAAGGGAGGAGGCCTCTCAAGACTTCTCTCCCTCATCTCTCAATTTGTAGAATTTTGAATTTTCGTAAATTCTGAAAAAAGTGGCAACCAATCAAATTGGCTTAACAATGCAGGAATCAAAGAAGATCGCCCCAAATCATTATACATTAAAAATTTATTCATCAACAAATTGCAAATGGAAGACGTCAAGGGAAGTCTGCGTTTGCTCTGATAGAGTGCATAAGTATCAAGCAGTATTTGTAAATGGAGTGTTCTACTGGTTAACTGATGGCCACAGCATTCTCTCTTTCAATTTGGAATATTACGAGCAATCTCAAGTTATCAAGTTACCTGGACCTATGATGAAGTTAAAACATTTTGATGGCTATTGCCTCGGTGAGTCAGATGGATACCTCCATTATATTTTCTTGAATGCAAATGGGCTCACGGTTTGGGTTCTTGGTTGGATATGATGAAGATGATGATTCCAAACCAAGTTGGGAACTTAGATACTCTCACCTTTTCAGTGAAATGAAGCACCCGACTATGAATATGCAATGTTTCTATCATATTAGTTGGGAAACGAGGCCTTGTCGTTGTATGAATCCTTTCGCTTTTGGGCAAGATGACATTATATACTGTAGATGTCAATGGAGTATGTGTCGATATTACTGCAAGGAAAGAAGATTTGAGGACCTTTGCACATTAATTGTGATGATATTGCAAAGAGCGGTTTTCAAATGCCAATTTTGCTACCTTATTACAAGACTCTTATCGTAACACCGGTTCATACTAATTAAGGCGATGCAGTAGTATATATATATAATACTTCTTTATGAAAGAAAATGGCATGTTTCTAGTAAAGTTTTATCCTTGTGAAGCTTCTAATGTAGATCTCTCTCTCTCTCTCTTTTTTTGGTATCTGCACTGGTGATCACTCGACCACGCTCCCATAAGGGAGGCGCAGGAATCGAACCCCATACCCTCCCCACCCAGTCCTCATTTTTTAGGGGATGTCCTACCAACGTCCCAACGGACAGGACAATCTCTCTCTCTCTCTCTCTCATTTTGGTAGAATTTTTTTTTTTTTGTTGCCAATTTTACATTCAACTATACATATCCTTACAACTACAACTATGAAACACCACAATAATTTGGTTTACACACCTCCCTAGAAATACACATCTCTGTCTCTTAAGATATGATGTCTCTAGATGTGCTTACAGTTTCTTTATCATGAAGAGAATTTCCCCATTTCCTTCTTCCATTGTCTAGTGCATAAAGCACAAGGAATACATCGTTGTTCGGCAAGGTTGACCCTTTTAGCAAATAGACCTAAAACCCAGCAAGATATATACACCATCATGAATAAAACCCAAATAACCCAGCAGCAAGGAGCAGCTCCCAATCATGAATGAAACCCAACTAGCAACAAGTGTCAACAATGTGTGAGGTTCACACAAAGTTTACACAACAAAAATAGGCAAATAAAAGGAATAATGACACAAAATATAACGAGATTCGGCTAGTGGTAGCCTATGTCCTCAATAGAAATCCACACATAAAGATTGTGTGGTTGCTCCATGTATTTATAGATTACAATGGTGAGAAATTAGAGGAGAAGAAGATGGAAGTGATAAAGTAAGAAAGGAGGAGAGAAAAAAAGGAGACAATACAATCTTTCTAAAGTGGTTATGGAGGAGATTAGGAAACGTGTAGAAAATGGTAACGTTTCCTATACTCTGTCCAATAAGTTTACAAACGTATAGAAAATGGTAATGTTTCCTAAAATCATCCAATACCCTCCCTACCCCAAAGTTGGAGCATGGATGTCATGCATGCCCAACTTGGCTATAAGCATCCTTGAATAGTCACGACCCAAAGCTTTTGTAAAAATGTCTACCAATTGATCTAATATACGCAAATGTATATGCTTGAAAACATCGGATTGCACCTTCTTCCGAATAGAGCGACAATCAAGCTTGATGTGTTTGTTCGTCCATGAAATACTAGATTGGCTGCAATGTGAAGAGCATCTTGATTATCGCAAAACACGCTGATGGGTTGCGTATGAGCAACAGCAAGGTCTGTGAGAAAATAGTGATGGTAGTTTGTGATATTGGTGGTCGCGGTTGATAATAGTAGATAGTAGTAGTATTCAACCATGGTGGTGGTGATAGGTGATGAGTGATGGGTGGTGGTGGCAGCTGATGATTATTGTATACAACGGCTGGTAATGGTACACTACGATGGTAGGTAATGGTGGTAGCGGTTGTAATAGGCAGTAGGTGGTGATCGTTGGTAGTGACGACCGTGGTAGTCGATCATAGTGATAGGCAATAAATAGTGATGGTTGGTAGTGATTTGGGCTATCAATCAGTCGGATCTACATCTAAATTTGAACCGTCTTTGACCCAAAAATCTCGAATATGGTTCGCCCTTGAAATCTGATGAGTCAAATATAGATTCGAATATTCACATCCAATTAAAGTAGACTTCGAATATGAATCCGGTCATATATGATCCAATATAAAATTAGATTTCATAAATTTATAAAAAAAAAATATTTTGATTTATTTATCCTTAGAAAATAGTAAAATAGTATTTAAATTACATATTTTGAATTCGGATATATATTATTTCAAATCCCTTTTAAAAGAATCTGAATAGAGTCCATCAAAAAAGATTTGCATACTCGTAATTTGACTACAGTTATGATTTTTGACGGAATGGGATAGAGGAACAAGATTCTCATTACCAATCCTGACTAGTTAGGACCAAGCATAAGGCGATGATGATATATATTATTTCAGTCAAATATCGAATTTCAGTTGAACAGGTATTGATCCAATTTGAATATGAAATTTTTTTTTTTTAAGATTCAATTGGATTTTCAGTCCAATACAGATCGATCATAGTCGAATCGAATTCGAATATAGATCTAGGTTTATCCGATCCGTATTTGACCCATTGATACCCCTAGTGGGTGGTGGTAGGCACTGGGTGGTGATAATGATAGATGGTGCTAGGTGACGCAAACATGAAAATCCTGAAGATTTCTGAATTGTGGAATCTGCATAAAAGGCTGGTCCAGCTGGTTCATTGAATCAATTGAATATGGATCGATATGAAAAAAAAGAAATAAACCATATATTGAACAAAAATTTAGTATTCTATAAGAATGAATTTGAAGAGGCCACATAAAATATCTGGGAAATGATTTTATTCTCATCCACAGCTGAAACAAGAACATTTGCACTGCAATTTTTTCTCTGCTTTATGATGCAACTGAGCAAGAATCTGCAAGTCGTTCAACATGGAATGGCTTCCTTTTCAGCTAGATCCTGCAAATTTATGCGGGCCTCTAAACCCTTACTTGATAGAATACCTAACATGGTTTTGATATCACTTTCCAAAGAAGCAGCCAGTACCTAGAAGACAACATCAGAAAACAATGGGCAAGATCAGTTTAAGCTACAAGAAATGAAAACTAGTAAGCCAAAGAAAATGAAAAAGAGAAGATTATGGCCATGGAGAGCATCTGGCTGAAAGCAAACCTACATTGCATTGCACCCAGAAACCTATCTCATGGCCAGTTTAAGAATTTTTAAAATTACATTGACACAGGCACTTACTACAAAGATTTATAAAGTTGTACTGACCCGTCTGGGTCTCTCCCAGCTGATGAGTGGGCTCAGACCCAGACCCAAACTCATTAACCATTTCTACTCTGGGAGGATCACCTACCTGTTGCTCTCGCCTCCTAAAGGCAGATGTTCATACGTTGAGATCATGCTATTATATAGAGTTTGGTTTAATCCAACTTAGATTAGTAGTCCTAGTTAATTTAGATTTAGTATTAGCTTATCTAATTCTCAGCCCTTAGATTAGATTAGAAATTCCTACGAAATCCTAGCCATACATTAAACCACAAGCTTAGATTTGACAGATGTGACACGGGCACTTGCTACAAAGATTTATAAAGTTGACCAAGTTGGACTTTTCTCTATAGATGAATTGCAGAATTTTCATAAAGCAAATACATGAATCATTGCAACAACCAAGTTGACAGTATCAATGCCCAAACAGATCATTAAACTTTTTCTTTACCTACAAACAAGCACAGCTTATTACACCAAGAATAAATCACATTCTTCCTCACTCAGCCAAAATTGTAGACATCATTTAAAAAATATACCTTCTCGTCTTCTTTCTTTTGATGATTCACCACCTTAGATGGCCACATCCTCACCAAATTCTTAAGTTCAAGTTCAATACCTAGCTTCTGCACTTCGGGCAGATTCTGCCATGCATAGATTATCAAGTTAATATCTCAGATCTCAAAGAAAGAACATACAGTAACTAGGCAAAAGGAAAGTGCAAAGTCTCATCATCTTTCTTAATTACTTCCAAAGATTCGGAGCATGCAACTTGTTTAAGCCAATTAACATCTCCATTTGTCAAGCACAGAGTTCTGGGTCTGCACCTTGAACATTCATTAAAAGGACAAATTAAGATTATTTTTCCATGTTTTCCTAATAATTCAAATTAGCATAATCTGCTTCTTTTGATGGCTTTGACCTACCTTCAAGATCGTACTACAATAAATTAAGATATTATAATCAATTCTCGAGCATTTTTAAAATCAAGAATATCAGAGGTCTTTCATATTTATCAGTAAGTGTAGAACTTGGTAATTGCTAAATTATGAAAAACTTCAGTTAGAAATGGGAGAGCATATTATGGTCTAGCAGGTGAATAACAACTTATTTAATGTTTTGAACTAACCAATATGAAATGAAACTCGCTACTGTGGCATGTAGAAGAAAAATTCTTCTGTCTACTTGATTCTAAAAACAGTACTTATATTTTTGTTTGAAAAATAAATAAGCACAAGATACAAGCTTCCACTTTTTTTTATTAGGTTTTGTCATTTCAAAAATGGGGATTGTCATTTTTCCCATCGATTCACTTTTCACAATAACTTTTTTTTCTATAGCAAATATAAGATCTTTAGTCAGTCAATGATTAAGAAGCTCAGTTTTTTTCAGATGCCAGCAATCATTCTGACAATATAAATTATGCAAGATAATGACCACCTGATCAAGGTCTTGAATGATGGCAGCAGCACTCTCTGGCTTATGTTCAAGTAGAAAACCCTGCTAAACATCAACATAAAATCAACAAAATGCCATATCACAATCCTCAACTAGCTGGAGCCAGAAACGTAAATCCTGTTCCGCCATCCCAATCTATCAAAAAATCAAAATATACATATTGAAGAGTAATATCATTATGCTAATACACAGACTATATTTGGTTTTTCTTCCATGACCCAGAGCCATGTAATAGTACTTTTTCTGGTGACTAGTATGTTAAAAATTAAAAAAATAAATAAAAAATCATATTTTTTATATAATAATGGGAAATACCTACATTGAAATAGTACAAAACAAGCAAGGATACAAGCGAATGAGGGGAAAAAAGAAGATAAAAGATAAAAATGAAAACCAACAACAAGAAGCTCACTAGATAAGGTTACACAATAAGTAAACCATGGCAAGAAATGCCTCCAATGACTCGCACGTTCACTGTCTTAACAGAGGCCAACTCATAAACTTGATTGTCTGTATCCATATCTATAGTTAGGCATCTAAGATGACAAGAGACATTACCTTAACACGGGAAAATCTGCCGGAAAGGGTATGCTGCTCATAGGAATTTGATCTCAACTTCTCAATTTTCCATATAGACTCAGAATCTCCTGAAAAACGAATTCAAAATGTTTCCATCATGGCATGGATTATCAAATATTTATATACTCAACAAAGAATATAATAATTAGTGCTACAACCCTTACACTATGTAAAGAGGTCAAGGAAAAGCAACGGTAGCTGTATTTTTTCCAACAATATTTTGTAAATGATCCATGATCCCATCATGCAAAAAATATTGGGACAAAATTCAGCATTCATATTCAATTTTCAGGACACTTGCATCTTAGGAAAGGGTAGCCTCTCTAATAGTGAACTAACTGTCATGTGTAACACTCTCTTGAGTGTTCCCATTTTAATTTTATCCAACATCTCATCCTCAATGGCCTCGACGATTAAAAAGATACAGAGGAGTTTCCTTTGGAATGGCAATATAGATGACTTCATACAACATCAAAATCATGTGTTTCCACGAGAACAAGGAAATAGGTGGTTCACGTGAAGTATGAACGTGAGCTGCTGGTTGATGTGGAGACAGCTACTTGGCTCAAAACCATGTTTCCTTATTCCCATGGGAAGACATGATTTGGCCTTGTTTACAGACCACCTCGTATGAATGAGATCAGGCTAGCAAAATTAAGGAAAAAGCACATCTTGGTATTAGAATGTCAAGACCTTGAATGAAGGGAAGTCACTATACCAGTGTGGGTTCCAGCAAATCATCAACAAATCAAAATAGGCAGCAGAAGTATTTTTTTCACATAAATAATCTAAAAAATTACGAAGTAAAGGAAGGGAACTCCCGCTGCATATGAACTGTATACAAAAAGGCTAGCAGGAGAAAAAACAAATAGCCATTTGTGAGCTGTACAGAATACCAAATTACATATGTAATACTGATTCAAGTACCCCATAAAGAAGGCCAATTCAACATCAAGTAGACCTGCCAATGGCTAGGGCCAATCAAATAGTAACCAGAGCACCTTTAGTATAAGCCAGTTGTCCTTAGACCTCCTTATCCTCAAAAATCCTTCTGTTCCTCTCTCTACATACTGACCGACAAATGGTGACAAGAGAAATAATCTGGAAGTAGATTAGAGACTGATATGCAATGAGGATAAGGAACAATGGAGGTGGTAAGCAACAATGGAGTTAGGTTGGGGAAAGGCATGTCCAAAGTGTACAGTAACATTACTAATGAAGCTGGACTTTAGGTAGGTACTTTGGATAAAGTGACATTTTGGGGAGACCCTTAGTACTGAGACAACATATTAAGATCACCAAGTCCAGATCTTTACGAGACTTGTAGGTGCTTTGAACAACAATTACATTGTGATAGAAGCAAAAAGCTGAAATACTTAGAAATTAGAGACCAGTGCACATTGTTACATTATGTAATTAGGTAGTTAGACAACAAGACAATTCATTTAGAATGAAAAGGAGAGATTAGAGAGCAGTAAGGGAGTACAGAAGTCCATATTGAAATTTCGCAGAATGCAGATCTATTAATAATGAATTTCAAGCGCAAACTTGATCCTTTTCAAGAATAGGAAGAAGAGTAATTGTAGGAACCAAACCAATTTCAGCAGCAAATTTCATCCATATATCAAACGTAGTCCGTCGCAATTTCACTCCAGCCTTGATGAACTTCTTCGAATACTTTGAGAGCAACTCCCACTTATTGGTATTATAACAAATGCTGCAATAGCCCGATCAAAATGTTAAAGTGTATACTTAAATATTATAGACTGTTCATGATGCTTGATAATAGATTTAGGAAAACTGGAAAAATCTTAGCATCAATTAATATGAGAAAATAAAGATTTTTTGTTTTCAATTCTGATGGATAAGATACACTATACAAAATAAGAGGATTAAGCCCATTCGCACAAAAGGTATATAAGTCTACAAAAAGAACAAGAGAGAGCCAAGAAAATTTAGAGAGAGAGAGAGAGAGAGAGAGAATCACGTTCCAAAGAATCAGGGATTGTCCAAAAATTCAAATAAAAGTTCTAGTATAGAATAAGCTCCATACCTGGGGCCAACATACACCACTAGATCTCATAAGCATGGTTCAAAATATCTTATCTTATAAATCAATACGGTCGATATGTGTCTTGTATCCACTATGTCAACATAATACGCAAGTGTATTTTAGGATAAGTTAATTTTTACATCGAATCAGTCAATACATGTAACATATTGACCGTATCGGTCAATATTTTCTATATTTTATAATATATAGAACCAATACACAATAAATGCAATGCCTTTTCATATGTAAAAAAAGAAAACATTCGCTCCATTGTTCAACTGTCCTTTCCCTAACCAAAAAACCAAGCACCCTTTAAATACAACCAATTTCGTCCGAAACTCTTCTTAGTTGGATTGAAAACATCTATTTTTTTTTTTTGATAATAAAGCATCTATTATTTAGAGCTTAGAAAGCACTTTTCCTCTTCTTGCATAGTTTTCCAAGGTATGCATTGTAAGAGTTTTTTCTTTTTCAATCTAAATTATATTCGTTACATTTAAAAGCATATTTTGGAATCTTATTACATGAAATCTACAGATTCAAGTCAAATCCATAAATCAAGATGATCTTTCAAGAAATCTTCAATGTATTTAGAGATTTTGAAAAAATAAAACTACCTTTAAAAAAAAAAGTAACTAAACCATATTTTTTCAACCTAAAGTTTCTATATGTGACGAATCTAAGGCTTATCAATCAACTTGATAGATTGGTCGTAACGTTTGAAAAAATTATTTTTGGATGTTTATATTTAGTATTAAATAATTTTATAATTCTTTGAAAATAAATAATTTAATAGTTATTAATAAATAAATGTATTTTTACAATAACATAATTTAATATTTTTTCTAAAATAATTTATGCTTAGTTTTTCTTTTATTCTTGCAGTTTCATGTACTGTTTGTATCAAGTAATAAAACTTGTTCCTTTTCGTCCTAAGATATTTCTGAGGAATTTGAGTTCTTTTCCTCATGTTTGAACTTTGGAAATATGGTTATTTGTTTTGCAATTGATTGTATCATATTCCTGGCAGGTAATTGATGCATTCTCTAGGATATGAATGCTTTTATTTGTATCTTATTACTTTTTCTGTTATTTGTATCTTATTATAGCTTTTCTTTACATTTAATTAATTTTTCTTTTAAACTTTCCATCAGCTTGTGCACATACGGGTTTGTTTCCACATTGATATATACTATGTTAGTGAGTTTATGATAAGAAATTTTTGTACCTCGTGGGTTGCAAGTCCCTAGAACTGCAGTGCGCACGTAGAATACCCGAAAATCCGATTGCCATGAGTGGCACAGGTTATGCCTTGGGGTTGATGGTCGTTATGCATGGTGTAGACAATAACATAGAGAAGGAGACTATAGTCCGATTGTCATATGTGACCCAGGCAAGGAGGCCTTGGGGGCTATTGGCTGTTCATATTGGCTTTTTGATTGACATGTGTGGCCCAGGTATGGTACCTTGGGGTTATGCCAATATAGAGTGTTATCAAGTCCGATTACCAAGAGTGGTCTAGGTGGTACCCGGTGTACACTTTGGGGACTATGATGCATTCACCAAACATCTTAAGGATGTATGATTAATTTGAGATATTGGTTATGATAGGTGTTCATCTTATGCATGTGTTAATATATGTAATGCTATGCATGATTTGTATGATATGTGTGTATGTGAAGGCATGGAGCGTAATACTTGATTAGAGAACTCCATAGCACTTCTTGCTCACTAGGCTTTCACCAAAGCTTACCCCCCACCAGATTGGTTTGCAGGAAAGGAGGTACGTGATGCTTGAAGATGATGAAGATTAGGACTCTTTGATTGTTATTAGATTTGGGCTTATTTAAGCATTGAATGGATGTTATAGATAATAGGGATTATTTTCCAGATGTTATATTGATTTTGGATTTGATTCGAAGTATTGATATTATAGGATTTTAGTATTACTATGAGACTTGATTTCAATTGGTTTAATTGCATCCGCTGTACATGCTATTATTTTTCTGCTTATGGTTTGGTATACCATCCCTTGGAAGAAGGGGTGCGAGTCGCGTCTCGGAATTCGAGTGCACCTCGATAAGGGGAGGCTGGATTTGGAATGTGACAGCATGGCACTTGTTTGAGCCCACGAAAAAAACAAAAAAAACAAAAAGAAAAGAAAAAAAATATTGATGTTTTTACATAGTGAACGTCCTTGCAAAAATTTCAACCTGATTGACACTAGTTACCACACGGTAGGGCCATCGAAAATATTTTAGGGTTTTTTTGTTACCACATATTGGCATATTGAGATACAAATAGGAAGGGTGCCCTATTTGGTGCAAATAGGGAGATCATGCTCATATATATATATATATATATATATATATATATATGAGGAAGTAAGGGTTTTTCTTATTGTATTGAAAATAAAGATGAAAAGTCAAAATAAAGAATACGCACAAATAGTTTAATTGTAAACAAGATAACAATACATGTTCAGTTTACTAAAAATTCATGAATAACAAATGCCAACAAATACGAAAAGGAAAAATACATAAGAGTTTACGATACAGTCGAGCATCTATTTTGCCTGAACTTAAGGTGTACAATTGTGGGGTATGTTGGGAGCCTATTTACTGATTGTATGGTCAACTTCTAGGTTGGCAGGTTTTTAATTTCTTGCCATCCCTCTGTACACATTTTGTGTACAGCAGGTTTTTGGCCAGTGAACCTCCTATTAATATAATACACAAAAAACACGAAAAGGAAAATACTTTGGTGACTTAGCACCAGACACCTACATAGAGAGAGAGAGAGAGAGAGAGAGAGAGAGAGAGAGAGAGAGAGAGAGAGAGAGAGAGAGAGAGAGAGAGAGAGAGAGTTCATTACCCGATAATGGTAAATTATTGAATGCCAACAAACATGAAATTGAAGAATAAGAATATTAGCTTTTTTTATCAATAGAATAAGAATATTAGCTTAGCACCAGCAACAAAAGTTTGATGGCCAAAGCCTTCACACCTTTCTTATATGACTTTTTGTTAACGACATATTCCATCTCCCTTTGTTGACTTATTCACTTTTTTATTATTATTATTTTTTTTTGCCAAAAAAAAAAATAATAATTTAGTCTCCCGTGATTGAGGTTGTCACCAAAGTAATATTGCCTATACTGCTTGGGTGATGATTCCTAGATACCAAAGCTGAGCACTTCCTAATGACACGACCTAGACCCTGATGCAGGTGCAGGATAGATGAAGTAATCACCCATACCAGGTGTTGTGTAGGCAAAGCATTAACCACACTGTTTCCGAAGTTCAGCAACGAGCTTCAACAACCCAAACAAAAAAGATCAATCCGACTTACGTTTGTATACAACCATGAACCATCTGACGCAACTGGTAGAATAGACAAGTGTTATGCATCTTTCAAAAACTGAGGAAAAAGCAGAATAAAAGCATAAAGTAGCTTTATAATTAATTTACCTGAAAACAATGTCTGCAGTACCCGGTTGCAATGGCAAATAGTTCCTTTTCAGAAGTTTCATGACCTCAACCATCAGTCTAACATCATTGTGTTCTTTAGCATAAAACTGCAGTCTCATAACCCCAAAAATTTAGTATAAGTAAAATTGAAGCACTAGAAAATTTCTAACCACCACAAAACAGATGCTAAAATAACATTATTACCAGTAGATAGTGAGCAGATCCAATACTAGGTGTCAATCCATATACATTATGCTTCCATAATGTCTTTTTGCCTACACAAAAAAGGCTTATTACTTTTTCAACATTTTCCACTCAACTTAGCAGCTTCCACACATATGCAATACCACAATCATCTAGAATGCATGAGAACTTTAATGGGGTCAGAATCATTGGATGCTTCCATTTTGAACTCAATGGTGTCGAAATTGTAACAAATTCACAGCATTGATATTCTTCGCATCTTTATCTACAAAGAAACAAGGCAAAAGAAGGCTGCCAATGTACACCTCCAATGCCCCATTATGTATGGGTTTATATTTTCCAAAATTCAGCGAAATTAGAACCAAAATATTCCAGTTCCATTGGGGAAACAGTATAGGTAGTAAAAAACTTTCCATTTCTCTTGAACTTTCATATATCATAAATATCAGTAAAGATTTTTATGGGATTTTGACAGGAAAGTCAAGTAATGAAAAGATTTTTCATATGGGCCCATATTTTCCTTTAATCCAAATGCCCAAAAAGTGATGTAAAGTTGAATTATACTTTCCTTCCCCTCAAATTCTAGCCAATTTTACTTTCCAAAAAAAAAAAAACAGCCAAGTCCTAACCAAACACACTCTTAGTAATCTTTCATAACATTTCAAGCTTTCAGTGGAATATTTTGACTAGGCCTCATTGTTCAGCGGAATTTGGTAGAGAACACTATTAAACTTCCACTATCTCAAGAATGACACTGAGTGTGCTAGTTCCTTTAGAGATCTTTGGCCGCGGCCGACTGTAAGTACAAGCTCTCATTTCTTAAACAATTATGTTCTATCTTGATATCAAACCCAGAAAGATGCTAGTTCGGCTTCTTAATTTTTTTGTTTTCTTTTTCTGGGTATTGTCTGAATGGTAATG
>JAUPMG010303984.1:0-16648 GCA_031762675.1 Pachysandra terminalis | reverse complement strand
CAAGAACCTTCGCAATAATCTTGTATATACTCCCTACCAAACTGATCGGACGGAAATCTTTAATATTTGAGGCTCCCTCTTTCTTAGGGATAAGCATGAGGAACGTCGCATTAGCACTTCTTTCGAAATAACCCTTCTCAAAAAACTCTTTGAACACAAGCAAAATATCCTCCTTCACCACCTCCCAACAGGTTTTATAAAAGGCCAAGGTAAAGCCATTGGGACCCGGTGCTTTATCTCCATTCAAGTCCTTAATAGCATCAAGAATCTCACTTTCGGAAAACTCCGACTCCAAAAGCTCCACATCTTGAGTGTGTAAGCTCTCAAACTCCATGCCATCTAGAGAGGGTCTAATAACACTATCTTCCTTAAAGATTTCAGTAAAGTAATCTACAATGATTAAGAAAGATTTCAGTAAAGTAATCTACAATGGCTTTCTTAATCTTCCTTTCCTCTCAACAACAATTCCATTTACTTCAATTCTCCTTAAGGTGTTCACCCTATTTCTTGCATTGACCATCTTATGAAAGAATTTGGTATTCTTATCACCTTCCTTAAGCCAAATGGCCCTAGACTTTTGTCTCCAACAGATTTCCTCCATCTTCTCGACCTTGTTGAGGTCCTTTTTCAATTTCTCCCTCTCCTTCCTTTCCTCACTACTCATATCCCCTTTGTCTTCCTTACCATCCAAGTTCTGAATTTTATCCAACAAGATCCCCATCCTATTCTCCACTCTTCCCAATTGCTCTTTATTCCATTTCTTAAGCTCATCTTTTAGCAGTTTTAGTTTTCTGCAAAAAACAAAACTCGCAGAGCCACTAACCACAAAGCTTTTCCACCACTTCCCCACCAAAGATACAAAATTATCTTCCTCCAGCCACATATTTTCAAAGCGGAATGGGCACTTCTTCTCCAACCTGTCCTCACAAATTAACATAATAGGAGTATGATCAGATGTTGCTTTTGGTAGCGAATCGCTTGCACACTAGCAAAGGCTTCTTCCCACTCAAGGGACATGATAAATCTGTCCAACTTAGAACTGATCTGATTATCCTGGTTATTCGACCAAGTATAATCCACCCCAATCAGCGGCACTTCAATCAAATTATTCTGTTCTATAAAATCATTGAAGCTCTGCATGTAAGAACTCAAGCCATTACACCCAGTTCTTTCTGAACAAAATCTGATAATATTAAAGTCCCCCCCCCCCCTAACACTCCAAGGGCTATTCCACCCCCTTCTTTGATGCTCTAATTCAATCCCCAAAGCCTGAAGCAAACTATGATCGATGGGTCCATATACTGAGGACACCATTCTTTGGCCTCCGCCATTATTCCCCTTTTCAGAAAGAACCATCGTAACAGTAAATTCCCCCACTACGGAGTCAATCAGATCGAAAGACTCTTCTTTCCATGCTAACAAAATTCCACCAGAAGCACCTACTGCGGATTTTAGAGCCAATCCTACATTCCTACACCCCCATAGCTGTGCTAGAGTTTCACTATCCACCCCCTCTAACTTTGTTTCTTGAAACATAATAATGTCCGGATTCCACTCTTTTAAAGCCATCTTGATAATCTTCCTTTTATCCCTGTTCCCCACACCCCTAACATTCCAAGAAAGAATTTTTGTCTTCATCTGAACTCCAGCAAACCCCCTTGCACTTCTCTGTTATCTATTCTTCTTCCTAATTTCTTCTTCCCAGAGCTAGCCGACTCTTTTACTCCCCAACTTAGCTTCTTCAGCTCTTTCCTTAATTTTTTATTCCTCAAACACTCCTCCAGATTCTTTCTTTCTATAGCAATGAACAGGTCCATAGCTTCTTGCTGAAAACCTTCCCAAGAAACTCCTCCAAACCCTCCAAACCTCATCAACTTATTCAACACCCATTCTGAAATGCCTGTCTCGTCCAAATTATTGAATCTGTGAAAATTTCATCTAAGAATTCGTCCATCTTACCTTCTGCTTCTGACCTGAAGGCGTCATCTAAACAGCTAGCCAGAGGTACAGGGGCGAAGATGTTATTGACCTCAGCACTTTCTGACCACACACCAACTCTACCTTGCAGAGCCTCTTCCTCTACATAATCTATCAAATCGTCAACCACCTCTTCCTTATCGTCTCCTATATATGACGATAAGATCGCCCCGCAGCCATTCGACTCCATTGGTGTGAACGAACAAGACCCTGGCTGGTCCTTCAGAATCTCCTCATCTTCATCGAACTTAACAGAGTGGCCAGGCCTTACACTACTAAAAAATTCTGTCTCCAGCGACCTTCCAATCCCCTTGTCTACATAAAGGGAACTAACACTACTCCATTTCTTCGACAGAAATTCAGCAGGACTTCTTCTGAGATACACTTTAGTACAATTGGTAAAAGTCTCCCTGTTAACAAGGACCCCTCCTCCTATCTTCTCCGGATAACCTCCGTCTTTCAGATGCGAAGAGGATACAGCCCACTCCCACACCGGATCGAAACCAGAAGTAACTTCAGCCGCATTCTTCTTCTTCTCTACAATCTCCCAATTACGAGCTGACAAAACGACTTCAAACTCGGAAGCCACAGGCCTAGGAGCAGAAAAGTCAATACTAGAAGGACCGACATCCGCTCTGGTCTCTAACGAATTCACCCTCAAGGAGATGGTCTTCAAAGCACTGACCACAGGATCCAAAAGCTCCAAGATCGTAGATTTAATCTGCAACTCCATTGTGACATCCCCATGTTTGTCGTCATCACTTCCAGACCTTGACTCCCACCTGTTTCTGAAGAAGGAAGGAGCTGTAACAACCGGTTGCTGTTTCTTCCCAAAAGAGCCTAACTCGCGAGACCCCATCTGATCAAGGCCAAACTAACATCGTCAGTCAATTTGGGCCTCTCTTTAGAGACAAGCCCAACAGAGGAAGCAGATGCTGGCCCAGCCAAAGTAGGGGCGTCCTTACCACCATTGTCCCCAAACACAAGCCCAGACGGATTGGGCCCCGTCTCCCACCCACGACCAAAGCAAAGCCCAGGCCCAACCGGGCTAACTGAACCAGTCGGGAAGCCCGGTTTATTCAAAATAGAAGTGACCGACCGTCCCAATGACAAACGGTCCCCTCAATAGACCTATTGTCTCCAGCTATATTGAACTCCGCAACTTTCTGTCCACTTGTCCCATCTAAACCACCAGCTTCCTCTTTTCTCAACTCATCTTCTCCGATGAACCCTGCCGTACGTGTCTCCGGTGTACTCGCCTCTGCTACAACAAATGCTCCGGCTTCAAACCATCTATGACCATCCGAGAGCCAATCCGACTTCGGTATCCTCCATACGAGTTCAACGCGAATGTTCATATCCACTTTCAAGAACCCAACTTTGACCTCCACAACGGACACCTCAGAATTGGCTAAACCCCCAAAAAACCCACCGATCGTCTTGAAGAACTCCCGACTCCACAAATGTGCAGGAACTCCTTCAATAGTTATGTGCCAGCCGGAACTACTACATGGTTTGCTGAAATTATCCAATCCATGAGGAATGGAACTAGGAGGGAGAAAAAAGGCAAACTGAGGAGGTCCACTGGCAGAAAGGATCCGCGAACACCCTACAGAGGGATCAGTATTCTCAGCCTTCGATAAATTTTTAACCTCCGGTAACTTATCAAGATTTAAAGATAAGTTTTCCTCACTCCGCCACCGACTTCCCCAAGCTCTTTGCTACTTGGCTCCACTCTTTACCCAGCACCCGCCCTGCTACTAGTCTGAAGTAATTCCAACCCAGAGGGTCTTTAGATTTAGGAATATACAGAGTTTTACTTTTTCCACCAAAAGTAACCGAAATCCTAAGGAAGAAACCCCCAGAATTTCTATCGATGTCTGCTGTTCCCGCCCACTGTTTCAATCGGCACAACCCTAACCTCTTAATCCGATCACCTACATCATAAGCTGCCTGAAGAATGTTCCTTAGCCAAGAGACCTCCTCCCCAATGAACATAACAGAGCAATTTTTTCCCCTGCTACTTTCTGTTATCCTCATGGAGTGAACGATACCATTCGAGGAACCTTCAAAGTCAAAACACTTTCTCTGGACCTGAAGAAATTCTCGGATAACAGTGGGTTTCCTCCATTTGTTTTTAATTTTCTTTTTAACCAGGTGCCAGGATTCTACACCACTATCTCTAGAGAGAGTGTCCCTAAACGAAACGCCATCAGAACTACTTGAATGAGGATTAACCTCATCGGTGATCAACTTCTTCCAATTCTTCTGAGCTTCTAAACTTCTCATCGCTTCAATCTCTTCTCGGATGTAACCCGCCGAGAAAGGGTCACGTACCAATGATACAAGCTCCTCTCTTCTTTTGCTTCCATCTTCCGGCCTCGCTTCAATCACTTCTTTTGCTTCCATCTTTGACCAATTATTTAAAATCTGTAGCAGTGCTCGAGTAATTCCCGACAAGGCAGTCACCTCCTCTTGAAGCTCCTGATCGTGCTGAACTTGAGAGAGCCGCTGTTTTGATATTCTTCCAAGAATAGTGTTTAAACTCGGTTTCGGATTGGGTATCGTCCCAGTCCGATCCGGAGTTGGATCGCCGATCCAACTCGGTTTCGGATCGGGGATTGTCCTGGTCCGAACAACAATTTTTTTTTTTGATGGATCGTTCTGGATTGGACGATCCAACTCGCCGAGACCGATACAACTCGTCTGGATCCCCCGAGTTGTATCGGTATCGGACCGAGTCGAAGGTTTTTGGGGTTTTAGGGATCGGGTTTCAACTCGGGGATCGTCCCCTCCCGATCCCGAGTTGGATCGTCCGATCCAGACCGGGATCAGACGATCCTTTATCCAGACCGGGATCGGACGATCCTTTACACTATGCTTCCAAGCAACGGCCAAATAATCAAAAAATTGCCTAATACCGACAAATTTGGTTGGCAACACGAATTTGGTTTTGTCATCCCAGTTTATTTAAGGACATATCTGCAGTAAGATCATGTAACTTTAGATCATTTCTGACCAAATCCATCCAGGCCATTTCCAGTCTTCCTTTAGTCTTTTAGATCCTTCAGCTTGCACCATTTCACACCTTCTCATAGGTGCCTTCGTAAGTCTCTGTTTTGCGTTCCCAAACCTTCTAAACTGGTTTTATGTTATCTTTTATTAGGGATACTCCTATAAACATAAAGTAAATAATTTTATAGCCACGGGTTGATATTAATGGATTTTTTTATCAGGAGATGGAAGATAGGAAAACATATTGAAAACAATCCAAAAATAAAATGGTGAAACCTAATAGTAGAAAAAATTGGTGGTTCTAGAAGAGTCTACATAATTGTGGGATGAAATGACCAAAAAGAGTGGGAAAAGAGGTCTTTGGGGAGGTCAATTTCAAACCACCCCCCCTCCCACACACACACACACACACACAAAGAAAAAAAAATCAATCCCACAAAAACTTTGTGATGGAGTGATGAGGCTCAAAAGGATCTTAAAAAGCAAAGGTTTTTTTTTTTTAAGACATGATAAAAAAACAACAGAAAAATTGAATAAAATATAGAATGCAAAAAACCAAACCATGAAGATAATAACTGAGACTAAAAAACACACATATGATAGTGATAAATATTTCTATAAACTTGCAAGACTTAGAGAGAAGAAGACGAGATCTATATTAAGTAAGATGCATTAGAGTAGCTATATAAGAGTCCTAGTAAAGGATGAGAAGATTGAATAAATTTGAAGAGATTATTTCCAATAGTTATTAAATGATGAAGGGACGCAATGTTTTACTCTAGATGAAGATGTAACATTGAAAGTCAAAAGATTACTACTATATTCATAGGATTCGGGTTACTGAAATGAAGAGAGCCTTGAGGAAAATGAATAGGAAGGTCCTTAGGAACAAATGGTACTCCAACTGAATGGTGGAAATTTATGGTAGAGATTGTTATATTCTGGTTGACCAAATTATTTGATAGAATTTTGAGGACAAAAAAATGCCAAATGCTTGGAGGATGAGCACTATTGCACCACCTATAAATAAGAAAAAAAGGAGACGTCTGGAATTGAACTAATTATCATGTAATTAAGCTTATGAATCACACTGTCAACTATGGGAAAGAGTGACAGAACAAAGGTTAAGAAGAATAATCCAAGCATCAGGAAATTAGTTTGGATTTATGCTACGGTGGTCTATCATTGAATCTGGTTTTTTACTTTGACAACTAAAGGAGAAGTTTAGAGAGGAGAGGAGAGACCTTGCTGTATTTTTTATTGATCTAGAGAAAGCATGTGATAAAGTAACCAGAAAGTCAATCGGGTGCAGTTTGGGTAGGAAAGGAGTACCAATTTGGTAAAATGAGGTAATTAAGGATATATACGAGGGAGCAACAACTAAGGTGAGAACACTGGGAGGAGACAAATGTATTTAGCTATGAATCCTTATATTTTTTGCTTTAATTATGGATGAATTGATAGATCATATTATTTGCAGAAAATATGGTTTTGGTGGACCAAACTAAAGAGGGAGTACATGCAAAGCTAGAATCATGGATGAATACCTTGGAAACAAAGGGTTTAAGACTAAGTTATCGAATGTGAATTTAGCATAAATGATAGCAAAGATGGAGCAATTGTAGGCACTGAGAACCGAGAAAATCCTAAAAGCAACCACTTCGTTTATATTGGATCAATTATCCATAAGGAGGGGAGTATTAATAAGGAAGTTTCCCATAGAATCAGAGGTGAATGGCTCAAGTGGAAGGCACTTCTTGAGTGTTATGTGTTTTATCAAGCTAAAAGGAAAATTTTATGAGACAACTATTAGGCCTGCTAAGATGTATAAAGCAAAATGTTGGGCAGCAATGAAGCTATATACTTATAGAATGAGCAGTTGTTGAGATGAGGATATTGTCATGTTAAGATGGATATCTAGGAAGGCTAGGAAAGCTAAGTAT
This sequence comes from Pachysandra terminalis, assembly GCA_031762675.1. NCBI lineage: Eukaryota > Viridiplantae > Streptophyta > Magnoliopsida > Buxales > Buxaceae > Pachysandra > Pachysandra terminalis. The sequence goes on along the minus strand of JAUPMG010303984.1, from coordinate 9,713 downwards.
AGGAATGAACATATCCGAGGATGTCTAGTAGTTTTTCAAATAGGAGATAAGTTAGAGGAAAGAATATTAAGATCATTTAGGCATATGGTTTTTGACAGACTAGAATGGCGAAGCAGAATTTATGTTGCTGACCCCAGCTTGTTGGGATAAGGCATTTTATCTTTGTTATAAAGTTTCACTTAAAACCAGCTCAAAAAACCAAATAAGGCATGACATTTCTTTCCTTTAAAAAAAAGTGATATGGTTACCAAAAGAAATAGGATATGTGGACCCGCAAGAATACGAGACATCCTAACAATCTCCACATTGGCTCGAATTCTATAAGCTACCGGAAAAAAAAAATTGTCATTTTCTCCATCGCATCCTCAAGGTGTCATAATTCATCGTGTTCAATGTTGATCAAGGATATGTAACTGTTTGTTTCCTCTGGATTGGCAGATCTCAAACCTTGATTTTCCCTGCCAAAATTGTTCTTCCTACCAGATTTCTCCACCTTGAATTCGGCACTTTCATCATCATCATTACTAAAACTTTGTATCTACACACAGACAAACATAACTATACATGTATATACAATCCGGCTTCTTATATATACATATATGAGGCCGGGTTGTATTGGTGAAATACTGTTGGCTTTGAAATCTGGTGGACCCCACTTGTCCGTGTGTACTTTCACTTGACCCCATCTCACTTAGTTTCAGCCCCAAACACGGTGGAAACCCCTGACTTTAATGTCTTTCTTCTACAGAATTTTAAAGTACTAAAAAAAAATTGATGGATGCTGTGACACAACTTTTAATGGGGCCTACATGGCTGAAGTATTGTCCATGTGGCCTATTGAAAGGATCTTCCGTCAGGTGAACATTCTGGATAGGCCACAGTATTGCTTCACATGGCAGAAAAGCCAAATCTCTCCAGCTAACTTAACCTAGTAAAGCAGACAAGAATGGCATGTGTAACAGCTGGAAAGAAAACATAATCTGTATTAAGGGTGTGAAGACAAATCAGATTATCCAAATTAGTTGATAAATTAATTTCTTGTGGATTGCTCCCATAGCTTTGGTGAACATCTAGATTGTACAACAGATTTAATGCTTAAATCATCCCCATTTAGTTGTTGGTTATCTTTTGATTTTGGTTAACTTCTATCAAAAGATAATTCCATATATCAGATGTTTTGGATGTATTGGAAATATCGACCTTCTGCCCATAAACTCTGTTCTTTAATTTCGAACTCCTTTTGTGCAGATTGCAGATTTTGGATTAGTGAAGCTACTTTTGTATTCTCCAGAAATTGGTGCGGAAGCATCTAGAATTGTGGGAACATTTGGTTATCTTGCTCCTGAGTGAGTTAGTTACTTTACCTTGCTTTTAGAGGGATTATTTTTGTTAATTCCAAGTAATAGGAATTGACATAACCTTACTTTATTATGTAGTGTGAAACAGATAAAACATTCTGAAATTTAGCTCTTGGCAGCATAATTATGTACTTATAAACCAGGTACGTTCGAGATGGACGTGTGACCACAAAGACTGATGTTTATTCCTATGGAGTTGTTCTTATGGAACTACTTACCGGCCAGCCAGCACTAAGTAGAGATGCAAATTCTGGAAATGCTTCGTACATCGAACATCGTTCTGTTGTAGATCATGTAAGCATGCACTGGATTAGTGTATCTTATTAAGTAATACAAATTACTTTGCGACTTCTTGATTGTTGCAGAATGAACAACTTGCTGAATTTGTTTTCCTTTGCAATACGATTACAACGCATGCTTTCAAAAACGAAGTGAAAAATATACCGATGGTGAACACCATCAAGGCTGGTGAATTGCAAGGTTTTTAATGTCAATGTCACTAGCCATATCGCTAGGCATGGCTAGCAACATTTTTCGAAGAAATTTTTCCCAGTTTGAAGAAAAGGTGGGGAAATTAGTCCCAAATACTTGAATTCAAGTCTGAAACTTTTTTTGTACCTATATAAGTAATAAATATATCAGATTCTGATAAAACACTACATAATAAAGATCCCTAATATCAACATAAAATATAACATAATATCATAATAGAATTCAGATGGACCTAAAATTCATAAACACATAAAGCTTAGAATAATCAAGATAAAATCATAACTCATGCCATCATCACGCATCTTGGGCTTTCCTTGTAGATTTGATGTACTATACATCATGAATTACGATTTTATCTTGATTATTCTTAAGCTTTATGTGTTTATGATATTTATGATTTTTAGGTTTATTTGCATTCTGTTATGACATTATTCTATATATGTTGATAGTTGACTCTTGACAACATGCATAAGGATTTTCCTCATTAGAGATATTTATTGTGTGTATATATTTTTATTGTATTCTGATATATTTTGATGTATTTATCACTTATTTAGGTATAAATATAGTTTTAACCTTAAATTCAAGAATATGTGGATAACTTCTCCACTTTCTGCCTCAAATTGGAAAAACTTTCCCCCCATGTCACCGACATGTCGCCGAAATGTCAGTGATGTCCCGAATTTCTCTTCACTCACTCCCAATTTGGTGACATGTCACCGAAATTTAGAACATTGGTGAATCATTTGAGCAATATCATCCACATAGGCCACATATTCTCGATTTAGACTATTCAATCAGATAGACACTGTTTGTCGATCCATTTAATAACAGTCAACCAGAGCTGAAAATTGCATGCGTATAGTGAACTATGGTGAATGGTAAAGATGAAAATCCACTCATTCAAGTAGGTTTCGTCGTATTTATATGCTTTTATTTTTAGCATTTAGCTACTGAGAAATTTAGTTTGATGCATGGGTGTGTGATGGTATGGAATGGACTCACCATATGTATGGTGCGTAAGTTACACTGCTTCCCAAAGTATTTGTTCAGTTGATTGTTGTTGGTAGTATTTCTTGTCTTCTCAAGTAGTTAGATATATAATCTTGGCTCTGCTGAAATGACCGAGTTCAGATAATTTGACATTAGATACGACATGTATCCAGTTGTATTATAGTGCATTTTGATTGAAACATACCCATGTGTTCCAGATGGTATCAGCTTTAGAAGATAAAGACCCCTTGACCCAATTGACGCAATGCATTGATCCAAACCTCACGCACTACCATGAAGACTCACTTTTTCAGGTATTTCTCATTCTCTTTTTCTTCTTATAAATCACTGAATTTTAAGTAGAAATTTTTTCACTTGTTAAATTCATGCAAGTTATTTTGAAGTAAGTTTTCTTTTTCTATTTCTTTTATCATGTCCTCTATTAAATAGAATGCGCTGTACAAGTTAATTAATAACCTTGGTTAAATGACACAGTTTCAGCCTCAACATTTGGGCTGAGACAATAAATGACTAGACTACTATACGGGAATCATTTTGTTCTATATGATTTTTGAGAAAAAAAATCATCCCATATCTGGACCCCACTCTGATGTGAAAATAAAATTCATCCTACTTAAAAGTTTGTACAGAAGATTTCAAAGATTTTTGAATCTCAGATCTTCTTAATACATTCCTTTTGGCTCTTCCTTTGATTAGACAAGACGTCCATACCCTCAAGATATATATATATATATATATATATATATATATTGATAAATGATGAATTATATAAAAGATCAAAGGAGAAGATAAGAAAACAAACACCCATGCTAGAGAAACTAGTCTCAAGCCTGGGGTAAGAAGCAAAAATACATAAGAAAACCACCCGAAACAGCCAATAAAGCTGATGAGATCTCGTACAATGAATGATTTATAAAATGTAAACTTCATTTATGAATATGGATGATGAGATCAAATATGATGAATGATTTTTAAAATGCAAACTTCATTTTGCACATGATTTGCATTGTTTTGCATTAATTTTTAACATGCCTATGTGTTATAGCATTCTCTCTGTGTCAAGAACATATGAGCCATGATGTTCATGTTTTGGGCCTGCTTTTATAGCTAGGCTGCTTCTTTATCATATGACATAAAAGAAAAATGGTTAATTCACGTGTCTAACTTGTCATTTATTATGAAACCTTTAGATGGCTCTCCTGTCCAAGGACTGTGTAGATGATGACTGGAATCGGCGCCCAGATATGTGCAAAGTTGTCCTCCGCCTCTCTCATATCCTTGCGCTTTCCAAGAAATGGGAGGTACAAAGTTTGTATTGCTCGGAAGCCGACATTATCCTTCCAGCTTCTGCCTTCTAAATGCCCTCAGATCAATTACTTTCTGGATTTGATTCACATGCCATGTCTAATGACGATGAAGGTAATAAATATAACTGAATTTTTATCGCAGCGTCTACATTTAAAATGCCGTCATTATGTTTGCATATATTTGCATCAAAGCTGTACACATATTGATGAATGATGATTGTATTTGTTAGTTTTCTCAAGCACAGGTACAAATAAATTAATAGCTTGCATTTTGAACATATCAAATAAATTAATAGCTTGCATTTTGAGCATATCAAATTTTATAGTGGTGTTTGTTAAATTTAGATTACAATTTGAAAAAGCCCAGTAGCAAGCAGTCTCCTATTTTATTAGGAGAAAAAAAAATAAAGGGGAAATTAAGGTCTAGGTATAGTTTGGACCCATATTTAGGCTACGTTTGGCCCAGGTTGTTCTTACGGATAAGCACTTGTTGGATAAGTTGTCCAATGGGAGCACTTATCCACAGCAACAATAAACTGCTTATTTGAAGAAAATAGCGTTTGGTAAATACTTTTATTTAAGTGCTTATGAAAGTTAAGGGGTAAAATAGGTATTATATAAAAATATGATTGAAGTTTAGAAAAAATATTTATTTAAGTGCTTATGAAAGTTTAGGGGTAAAATAGGTATTTTAAAAATATTGCTAAAGGTATGGCATAGCTTAACGCATAAGAGCTTGGGAGAAGTTGTTCTCAACAGTTTCTCCTTATGGGTAGTCTTCCTCGAATTCTTATGGGTAAGCGCTACCAAACACATTTAATTTTAAAGCTGCAATAAGCACTTATAGAAGCCAGTCCGAACGCAGCCTTAAATTCCAATCTCGCAAAAGTTTACTTTTTGGACCTTTTTGAAACTTTTCAAAAATATTTCACTGCTAAGTGTTATTTTACCGTTTTTGAGCTTTGAGAGACCAAATTGTCCTCTCTTTTTTTTTTATATATATTTTTCAATGTATCCTTAAACCCATATTTAGGGGCACATGAGCATCCTTTTATATAATTTTCTTACCAAAAGTAATTTTTATCCAATGCCTTCTATTCAAAACCCTTTTTAACAAAACTTTTTAGATTGAAACCCTGCCATTTGTAGGAAGTTACGACAAAGAAGTCCTTAGTTACTTAAGCGACATTTTTATTGAGACTTTTAATCTTCGTATTATGTTTTTTAAACACCCATCCTCTTTGTATCTCTAGACTTAAAAGCACTTCTTGAATAGGCATTTATCAAGTATTCTTTTTATCTGAAGCAGATTTTACGAAAAAATCTCTTCTCCTTCTTCGAATGGAAGCTGTGGCAAACTGGTCCTTGAATCATTAGCTTTCCAAGGAGACAAGGACAAATTTTAATGCCGTCTTCCAATGAAAGTGTTACTATTCCAACACTTGCACCGAAAAAAAAAAAAAAAAAACAAGAGAGAGAGTTTCGACACTTTGGTGTTTTATGCATGGTTTCAAGGATTGGCCGGTCCATATGGAGATCTGCCAGGACCGGTCCTATCCCAAGCCACGATACAATTATTGTATCGATACAATTATTGTATCAAGTGATTTTGGATCGGACAGGTCCAATCGATATTGAACTAGACTGGCCTATCCGAGATTCTTTTTTTTTTTAATTTTAACATGAACGATCCAACAGGTATCAGTTTGGACCAGTTTGATATCGACTGGTCCCGACCAGTACAGCCGGTCTGATGATTTGTATCGTTGGTTCGACGATTGGTATCACCGTTCTGATGATCGGTCCAACCGATCCAATTTATTTTTTCTTTTTTTGTTGAGGACAATAAAACTTTTGGATTGTCCAATATCGTCAATCAGAATCGGGATCGGCTAGGACCGGTCCGATTAAAGATCCCGAGGTTTAAAACCTTGGTTTTATGGCCATGAGTTGACCACGCGTTAATGGGCCACTCTTTTAAATTTACGGCCATTATTGGCTACATGTGAATGGGCTGCTCTTATTTGGTAAAAAGGCTTTAAATTTGAAACAGCCAAAATGAATTGTTGAGAGTGGGATTTGAACCCACGCCCTTTCGGACCAGAACCTTAATCTGGCGCCTAAGACCAACTCGGCCATCTCAACTCTTTGCTATGGATCTTAACAAGTAGTATATTTTGTAAAGCAGCAAGAAAACACCGACATTCAAGCTAGAGCTATCGGTGGGTCCAATACGGATTGGATACACCCGATTCGTTCAACAACCCAAATCCGGTCAGGTCTTTAAAAAAATCTTTTTCGGACCAATCCGATATTTGACCGAAATAATATATATATATATATATATAGATTAAAAATATGCAATTTTAATATTATTTAACTATTTTTTAATAATAAATAAATCAAATTTTTTTTTTTTTTTGTGAAATCTATTCGAATTCATATTGGAATTTGATTTTAATCAGATATGAATATTCAGATCCATATTCGATCTATCGGATTTGAAGGGCTAGCCATATTCGAGATTGTTAGTCAAATACAGATCGAATTCAGATATAAATTTGACCCATTAAGAAGCATTCCAATTAAATATACACTGCAAAACTATAAGATCTAAAAGACATCAAATAATACATAAATTTACGTGGTTTGACAAAACCTATAACATTTACAGGAGAGAAGTTTTCATTATATCAAAAATAAATTGGGGTAACAATTTATATTTCTTCTTGATATATAGAAAAAACTCTTAATATACTCTTATCGTACCGCAAGAGACTTCACCCTACAATCCCTAACCCCTGGAACTGATCTGCACAACGAGTTATTCGTAATCCAGGGAGGGACCTTTTCTCATGATGCTCCGCTTCACTCGGTCCATGGAATACCTCAGTCCCTGTAGATCTAGAGAGTAGTGAGTATGAGCCACCCCACTATGTCTATTATAAAGCATATAGTGTATTTATTTCTTAGTACTATATTGTTTGATATTTCTTTTTACTATGTTGTTTGATATTTCCTTTTCTAACAAAGTTCTAGGTCTTTTTCCTTGTAGAAATACTTTAACAAATTTATAACATCTCAACATCAGGTCCATAGCATCAAGCCATTTTCTACTTTAGCTTTAGTTCCACGGTCCTCACCTACTCCCTGGCTGGTCCCTAAAAGAAGTCCACCATAGACCCTCACCACCCCACACACAAATTCCACCAGTTGAACCCATAGAGCCTGTTTGGTTGCAACACTTTGAGCTGGCCATATGCATCAAAATTATATTATTAGTCATCAAGTCAAGATTCAACAATTGATCATTTGATAGTAATAATTAATATATTAAATAAATTAAGTTTTATTTTCTATCTTATACAGTATAGATGTCTCGATTAAATTAATATTAAGATGCAATAAAAGTCGTTTGTTTGACATAATTAAAATTTTAATATCAAGATATTAGTTATTTGTCTGATATAATATGTGCACAACATGCTCACATTTTATATATCCTCTATAATGCATGTTGTTATAATAAAATCATAATAATGTTTATAATATTATCCATTATACCCATGAAGAGCCCAAATAATAATTCTCCATCAAGTGTGTGTATGTGTGTGTGAGAGAGAGAGAGAGGTTTAAAATCTCGGGATAAGGGTTCAGACCAGTCTCAATCGATTTGGGTTTGCACCGACGATACCGGCCGGTTCGGATCTGGTGCAAAAATGATCACCTAGTTAAAAAAAATGGTAAATTTCACAAACTTCCCTTAAGGTTTGGTATAATACCCATATACCTTCCTATCCTTCTCAAAATGACAAATATATCCCCTCTACTATCACCATTTGGACCTCCCGACACTAACGGAATTTAATAAAATTCATCAATTTGTACATATTTTAGACTATTTTACCCTTGTATTTAAACCTATCACACCACCGCCTCACCACCCCCACCTTCCCCCCATGATCCTCACCCCACCGCCCCACCATCACCATCACCATCACCATGGTTGTGGGGGTGGTGGGGTGCTTGTGGTGTGGTAGGGTTTTAAATACAAGGGAAAAATAGTTTAAAATATGTAAAAATTGTTGATTTCTGTTAAATTTTGTTAGTGCAGGGGAGGTTTATATCTGAATGGTGATAATAAAAAGGATGTATTTGTTATTTTAAAAAGGATAGGGGAGGTTTCGGGGTATTATACCAAACCTCAAGGGAGGTTTGCGGAATTTACCCTAAACTTTTTTTTTTTGAATGGCTAGCTTTTTAGAACGTTACAAATTGAAAAAAACATCAACTAAATGCATAGATCGATTAGACCGGCCAGTCTGTACCAATATCAATTGGACTAGTCCAATGCAAAGCCTCGCGATACAACTATTGCATTGTGGCTTAGGACCGGACTGATCCCAATACAACTGGATTGGTCCGATCTTTGAAACCTAGAGAGAGAGAGAGAGAGAGAGAGAGAGATTTGGGTTATCACTCATTTGCAAAGTGCCATATAAAATTAAATTAAGTCAACAAGTTAGGTACATAAGACTATATTAGGTACATAATGCTTGTGGAGGAAGACTAGATTTTAGGTTTTGTTGTATATGCATTTTTCTTGATTTTAAAATTTCTAAATCTCAGCTATGCGGCAATTGAAATATTGTGTCAGGTGGCACTCTATTGATAAAACAGGTGGCAATCATGACTGCAACCCACTTGTTGCATTTTGAGATAACTAGGTCAAGAGGTGCTTAATTACCCAATAAAGAAAATGGAAGTGGGAACAAAATGGGTTAAACTGTGGCTTAAAACCTGGTCAATAAAAACCAAAACCAATGTGATTATTTAAAAACCCCCTTTGTTGATTAAGCTAATATAAACAAGGATTAAAATCTTAATAACAAGGTTTGTGAACATGGGATTGTCTAGTGCCTGTGACCCTAACTCCCTCTACTTTCCAAATTACGTCTCCCTCACTCCTATTGCATTTTGATCAGAAAATATGTGTCTTAATATGCAATTAAAGTGGGTTCATACCATTCATGCATTTCCTCCGTAAATTTCTGTTATTTCTCAAGTTGATAACAATACCTAAAAAAACGCTTCTTGCTAAGGGTACGTTTGGATTGCATACTTTCAAAGATATATGAGAATTGGAATGGAATGCATATGAATCGTAAATCTTAAGATTTTAAATTCATATGTTTGAAATTTTGTTGTTTGGTTGCACGTAGAGTTGGCAATCGGGCGGGTTCGGGTCGTGTTGATATAGGGTATTAACGATTTGATCCTAAACCCGAACCAGTCCGTTTATTAAACGGGTTGAGAATACTCAACTTGCACCCAACCCGCTCTAACCCACTTGACCCGCCCATTTTTTTTGTTTTGTTTTTTCTTTTTTAAATTTTAAATAATTCCTCCTAGACCCCTAATATCCTAAATATCACTAGTTTTAGTACAAAAACTTCTCCTCTAAGGTTCTAACATCTCATATATTTACTTATAAAATAACAATATTATGCTTAGTTTTGAACTAAATTTTAAGTTGAATTGA
>JAUPMG010303973.1:0-16649 GCA_031762675.1 Pachysandra terminalis | reverse complement strand
AAAATACCCCCATAACATAAATAATGCACATACAATCACACATATAACTCCAATAATTTATTCATATATTATAACTGGGAAAATAAAAATACTTTTAAAGGTTCAGGTCATTACATGTTGGAACGAGGAGAATGTACACATTCCCCTAAGACCAGAGTTACTTGTTGAAACAACGGAGAAGATTAGACTCATTAGAGAACGACTTGTTACGGCTCAACACCGACAGAAAAAGTATGCTGACTTGAGAAGAAGAAAGTTGGAATTCCTAGTAGGAGACTGGGTTTTCCTCATAGTTGCACCAACCAAGGGAGCATTTAGATTTGGTAAGAATGGTAAGTTAGCACCCCGATTCATTGGACCAGTCGAGATTACAGAAAGGATTGGAGAAGTGGCCTACAAATTGCAACTATCGTTTAGCTTAGACTTAGTGCATGATGTATTCTATGTCTCAATGTTAAGGAAGTATCATCCAGATCCAACAAGTGTGATTGAATGGCAAACAATCACAATTCAAGACAATGAAACCTATGAAGAGGAACCTATAGAAATTTTGGATCGAAAGGAGCAAGTCCTAAGAAACAAGGTGATACCAAAGGTGAAGGTTCTATGGAATAATCATGGAGCATCCGAAGCAACATAGGAACTTGAAGCTGACATGAGGGAGAAGTACCTACAACTGTTCAAATAAGGTAAGAGAATTTTGAGGAAGGAATTTTCTTAAGGAGGGTAGGATGTAATAACCCAAACAAAATAATAGGGTTAATGTGTAAATAACATAAAATTAGGGGTTAATTTGAAATTTAGTAATTACTGTATTGTTTGACTTTTGACCGATTGTGATTAATGGGTTGTACAAATAAGAAACTAAGCTACAACACACACATTCATAACTTCTAAAGTTAAACATGTGGCTAGGATCTTGTAGGAGATTCCAATCTCCAATCAATGGCTAGGATTTAAAAACTAATAAATAGTAAGTATTCTCTACAAACAAAGTTAGTAATAAAGTTAGGATTCTAAAACTGAAATAATAATAAAAGCAACTTAGAAAGAAACCCATATTGGCTGGGAAATTGATCTAAAGGATGAGATTCAAAATAACTAATCAATTGTTAAGATTAAGAGTCCATAGTTACTAATCCTAGAGTTCCTAAGTGCCTATACAAACAAAAGGCATTGGGAAGGTTGATTCATCACTTGAAGAAGAAAAAGAAGAAGAAGAAGACCAAGATGTGTAACTCTCTACACCAACCTTCAAATCAAGGTAAGTATTCAAGGCTAACTTTGTTTATGATTTTAATAGGTGTTCAAGGTTACTTTCTTTGACTATGAAGTATGTTCTTAGTTTTCAAAACCAATTTTTGAGTTCTAATGCTAGGATATGGTAAGTTTGAATTTAAATATGTTCTATGAAGTTTATTTATTGAGTTTTGTGCAGAATTCAAAGTTAGGGGGGTTACTTAACCAAATTTTATGTTTAAAGTTGTAGAGGAGACAAAAACAGGCAAAATAGCCCAGACCGCAACGTTCAGCGACCTCTCGGCGCACCAAACTGTACGCCGAACCAACCTAGAAATCCCTCGACGACCTCTCGGCTCGCCGAAGGTACACAAAGCCTCATATTGTAAATTTTAAGCACTTGGTTTGTCATCGAAGCTCACTCGGCAAGCCGAGCAGTGCAATGAGCATTACAGTGAACTTTTTAAGCCCCTGAAAATGTCACCGAGACCCCAACTCGGTGCACCAAGATCACGTCGAGCTTGACATTCTAAGAAAAATCTCAAAATCCCAGAAATCCCAAAGGTGGATTCGGTGGCGTCCTCGGCTTGCCGAAAGGCCACCGAAGGTACACCGAGACCCACTCGGCGACCCCTCGGCTCGCCGAGAATTGCAAAGTTTGTTCGTTTCTTATGAAATTTTATGTACTAATATATTTTGATCTCATTAGACCAATTATGATGTTACGTTTTTTCTCAAATATGCTTATTTCTCGTACTTACTTCATTATGGACCTTTTGGCTATGTTGATGGACATGATATTTTGATATACCTCATAGTACTTGCTTTATTCATTGTCCAACAAGTTAATTAGTCTTATTGCACATTGTAAACATGATTTTCTTGCTTAGTTAATGAGCACATTCTCACTTACACAACATTATGCTTCATGACCATGGATTTAGTCTAAAAGCTATACCCTTTGCATATGAATCCATACTTCTGGATTTTAAGGCTAATAAGAGATTATTATGACCAGGAAATCATAACAGGTGAGGAGACTTGTATTTTTTGGAGTTGAAGGACTAGATATTCCAATATACCTATTTTGGTCCTATGGACTATCAAGGAGTGATTCCTGTTGTTTATTGATATGTATGATTCCCTGAGGATAGTTCACATTTTTGAAACTTTGGATTATTTTTCCTTGATAAAAAACAAGTGGGGGAATTCTGCCCTATAGGTAGAAGCCCCTTAAAACTATGATGCGCACATGGAATATCTTATCTTTGAGAATGGCCTTGTATGGGGAGATGGTTTGAGAAGACATCTTGCTCAAGGAATGATCGATCTTGTGGGAACTTATATTATCAATACATCTAACAGTTTGCATTGCATATTAGATTTGTTTGCTAGATCACACTTGGTGATTATATATGATAGGTGCACAACATGCATTCTTTAAATCTTGACCCCATGCATATTCAGCATATAATACACTTGCATACTCACTCATATCATATCTCTCACATTACATCACACATATTACTTGTTCTATTGCATATTCAACATACATCTCATTATTTACTGTTTACTATTTATATGGATTACCATTCAAGAGTGGTATTGTCCCTACTTCAATTATAAACCTTGTTAGACTTGTTTACTTATTGGCTAAGTGTAGCTCACGCTTTCAAGCAACCATATTTTCAGGAACTTTAGAGGAGGATGACTTGGACTACAGAGACCAAGCCATGAAACCATGTTTTGATGAGGCTACTGATTTTATCGAAAAAACTAATTAAAGCTTATATTAAGGATTTTACTCAGTTTTGTTGGCTTGCATGCCATTATTTTTGGCCATTGTTAGGCTATATTTTACTTAGGAGTTTGATTGAGCGTGAAACTAAAGGATTTTGTTTTATTTTTCCACTATAGTGTTTTGTTCTGAATTTTGGATGTAATTGTTATGTCTTTAACTTATTTCAGTATTATATAATATTCAGTTTTAATTTCACTATTTGGCAATGTATTGACTACCACTCTTATGTGGAATGGGGTGAGAGTCATATTTCAGACTTCTTAGGGACTCCTTTGAGATCTCTTAAGTTTGGGATGTAACACTAACGCCGTTAATGTTTTCCTGAAATTATTTATAAAATAGGGTTGGTGATTTTGATAAAGATTATATAGGTATAACGCCGTTAAGTTTTTTTAGAAATTATTTATATAAATAGGGTTGTTGATTTTGATAAAGAATACGTAGGCCTAATGGGTGTTAACATTTTCTTGATAATATCTATATTTTATTATCAAATTGGATTGTAAACACTCGTGTCATTATTTAAATTAAAAATATTGATAGGAAGTGGAAATTATTAACTATGTAAATGGATACAGTGATGAGATAGGAAATGGATTATATTATTCCAGTTAATAAATGAAAGGGATTGGAAGAACGGATATTATCTTTAATCTTATACATTCCATTATTGTTAAGTGGGATCTTATAGATAATATAAGATTATGAATATAAGATTATATGTTTGATCGAAATGTGCATTGTGTGTCGGGTTTGCACGTGTAGGCCTAAGGGTGTGTTTGGTTGGTTGGAAAGTAGCATTGGAAATGAATTCATTGGAAAGTAAAGTAACATAAAGGAAAGGAAAATAAAGTTTTTTTTTTTCTTTTTTTGTGTTGTTAGGTTGTCTGGAAAAGAAAGCAGGAATTTGACTAAAAATGTAAATTATAGTGTTTGGATGACAGGAAAATTGTATAGAAAAGAAAAATAATCAAACTTTAAAAACTCTACATACTTACAAATATATATATATATATATATATATATATATATATATTAAATATATATATAATTTATATACACATATTATTTGCCATTTGGACCAAATTATATAATATTGAGATAACTTTCCTTTCCGATGTATCCCGGTCGATTTGAGAGGAAAAGAATTAGGGTGTTTGATAGAAATTTGAGATGGTTTGGAAAAGTGTTTTCCAGTAGCTCCCACACTTTTCCATCATCCAAACACCCAAAAAACATGAGAAATTAGCTAATTACTTTCCTTTCCCAAGCTTTCCCACCAACCAAACGCACCCTTATTGATTGTGATTAAAATAATAAATGGTGGAATATGATTAGTTAGATAATGTGTTGAATTTTGAATGCGATACGAATGTTTGATGATGTTATAGTATGGATAAGTAGAGATTTGTTATGAAATTGATAATGTGTTAAGAGTGTTTTGACTTATGTGATGTGTGTAAAGGGATTACACATGTATATGGGTGCACGTGTAGACTCGAATGAGCGTGAATTAATGAATTACGAATGTGGATGATGATGAGTTTGATAATATATTATGGTTTATTAGATAACATGTGAATGGATCATAAAGATATTATGTTATGAAAAGTACTGGGTGTGATGTAAATAAAAGATATGTGAATGTGATATGGTGTGTATATAATGAGATTGTGTTATGTGATGCTTTATGATAATCATAAAAAATGTTAGGATGTTAGATGATTATGCATATATGAATTGTGATGATTGTGTGAACGCAATGCATATACAAGGTAAGTACTATGGATGCTGTTGTTTGTAAGCATGATTAAAATATTTTATTTATGATTATATAACATGCTTAGATGTTGATTGTTCACCCTAGGATTGGTTTGGTGAAAGGGCATTGGTAAGGGCATTAGAGATGTCATACCAATTGAATTAGTTTAGGCTAATATGGTTATCATGGGTTAATAGACATGAGGGACCAGATTGTGAGTAATGGTTCAGTAACTAAGCTTTTAGAGCTTAGGTGACCCTTGTAATATCAAATAATTCTCGTTAAGGATGGTCGGCTACACTTGGGTTAAGGATGGTCGACTATACTTGGGTTGTCTGTCAACCATGAATTGAATAAAATGAATTAGGCAACTTAATGTTGCTTGTCAGGGTGGTTGTGATTGTGTTTACCTTAAGTGGGATCCGTGGGTTCGAGTTCCTAAAGGAAAATAGACGTGGGTGCTTGTGACCCGTGGGTTAAAAGTCCCTAGAACTATGTTACACACGTAGATTTGTGATGATCTTATCCAGTCGGTGTAAAATGGGATACAGGCGTTTGATCATTGCCTGAAAGTTGGATTGTCTTTGGTTTGACCGGTATCCATAAGTCCGTAACAAGGATATGACTCAACCCACCTGATAAGAGCACCGTTGATGTCTTGTTATACATGTTTACATTGTTTATGTTGTTACGTGTACATATCATTAGAGACAGATTGCATGTAGACACAGTTGTGTGAATTGTGGGTTATCGTTCCACTTATTGGACGATTGACATGAGTGTACCATGGCCTAATGAGATGCTATTGGAGTGATGTATGTGATGTATATCACTTGATGCAATGCATATATTTATTTATTATATATGTACATTATCGTGATAATTATGTGATAATCTTTATAGAATTGTTAATGACTTGTTATGGATGTCATGAAAGAATTCTATGCATACGATTAAATTGTTATTGATGATATAATATGGATGCATGTAAATGACTGAACTGTTTTGTGTAATATAACATAACTGTGTGACAACATGAAGGGCTGATCGGTCTATGTATGTTTATGTGTGAAGGACTAGTTGGTTAGTTTGCATCTATTAGTTGTGAGCTAACCTTTATTGATATTTACAGTTTAGGTCCTTCACGTGATCCGACGACGAGACATGGCGTTCACGGTGTTTAGTTTATAACTCTAGTTGAGAATATAGACTAGTAGGCTTTGGTTTATAGTTTGAGTTGTAGACCTTAGTTTAATTTATATAAGATTTTGTAGTTTCATTCTAGTTGCTTAGTTTTATTCATTGTTTAGAACCTTTTGAGTTACTCTTGATTATATAGAAAATTTTTTGTTAACTCATATTTTATGAGTTAGTCTTCCGATGTAGTTTTCTGTTTTAGGTGTATTAGCTCCACCGCACCTTCTGTGAAAGGCAATTAGTAGCCTAGCGACTTCCTAGTTGTTGGAGCCCAAAGTTGTGCCCTCGAGATACACGATTGCACGTTTATCAATGTGATCCGAATTTTGGGGGTGCGACAGTTGATGTCCTGCTGTGCATGGTTATATTGTATGTTGTTGCATGTGCATATCATTAGAGATAGTTAGCTTGTAGTCACTGTTTTATGAGAAACTGTGGGTTATTATCCGTTATCGATGATCTAGCATGAGTGTACCATGGCATGTTGATATGCTATTAGGTGAGGTACGTGGCGTATAACACTCGATGCAATGCATATATTATGATGTATGCAGATTATCATGAATTTAATATGATAAGATGTTATAGAACTGCTATATGACCACTTTAAATGTCATGATAGATTTTATGTGAATGGGATTGTATGTATGGAATAAAATGATTGCGTGATAGCAGATGAGATGATCGTTTTGTTTCTTTTGTGAAGGGTTAATCGTTAGTTTGCATCTACTAGTTGTGACATAACCCTTCATTGAGATTCATTTTCAGGTCCTCCACATGATCTAGCGACGAGGTGACGAAGCATGACAATTGACTTCATCGTGGTGTAGTCTATAGCTCTAGATGAGAGTATAGACTAGTTTAGGCTATGGTTTATTTATTTGAGTTCGTAAACCTTAGTTTATTTATGCCAGTTTGGATCACGTCCTATGTCGGGTTTTTATTAGCAGTTGATTTAAAGACTGCTAATTGGATTTGTTTGATTAGAACCATTTGTTATTTTTTTGCTCTTAGTTATGATTGAATAAAATTTTTTGTTAACTTCTGTTTTTGTAAGTTAGTTTTCTGTTATAGTACTCTGTAACTAGGTGAGCTGGCTCCACCACCCCTTCCATGTGAGAGAATTAATAACCTAACGGCTTGCTATGATTTGGAGTACGAGGTTGCGTGTTTGGGATTCGGGTTGCACGCCTATTGATGTGATACAGATTTCGAGACATGAAAATATTATCTTAAAAATAAATGATTTTTTTTACGTTAAATCTATAGATTTTTACATAATGTATATATATTTATATATAAAATTAATTAATTAATTAATTTATTTATAAGTGAAATGGTAATAGGACGGGTTGAGTCAAACCTAAACCCAACCGAAACTCGACGAAAATTTTACCAAAATAACCATTAGGGGAGGAGAGGTTTACCCGTTTAACCTGCCTTATTCCCATCCCAACTTGTGACTAAGAAATAATTTGGGCGTTGAGAGCACGACATTGAGATATCTAGCATGAGTGTACCATGGCATGTTGATATGCTATTGGGTGAGGTACGTGAAGTATAGAGTGGAGCTCGATGACGTCCAATGTACTATACCAATCTTTCTTGTCCAATTCAGGCAAGACTGTGTCATCGTAGTTTAAATATACACATAGATCTACATCTCCTACTCAAATCCTATCGGCGATCCATACTAAATATACACATGGATCTACTTCTCCTACTCAAATCTTACTTGGCGGTCACGTAGACCCATACTGGATATACATATGGATCTACTTCTCCTACTCAAATCCTACTTGGCGGTCACATAGACCCATACTGCCACGTAAATGGCACCCACATAAAATCCTATTTGGCGGTCACGTAGACCCATACTGCCACGTAAAAGGCACCCACATAAACATTTGCTCATGCGATAAGAAGAGTAATTGAACCTTTGCAAAATCATTTTTCCCATAACATCATTTATCCTTTTAAAATCAGACAAGCCACAAGAAGAGCAAAGAAAATGCACCTCAAGCACACTCCTTTTTGAGTCGATCTTCGCCAAACCTAACTGTAGTGGATGGTTTTATGAATAGTCATCAGGAATAGTATTACTGACTGACGGGAACCTAAATCAACGAGTGACCGTATCCCGTCTCTAGAAAAACCAAAGAGTAAAAATGGTGGACCATCTAACACCGGTCGAACCAGGCTAAGGAAAATAGCGAGTCAAGGTGTTAGAGATTCTCCAACTCCTAGGGCTCTAATTGATATTATGACTGAACCTTTTGCAGGCTGTGTAACTACCCAAACAGGGATCAAGTTAGACGTAGTTCAAAGTCTGGGAATTTCATCAGAGGTCTCTCCTTCTGTGATTTCTTATCCTCCTAGATTGAGGGCAGTGAGCTAGTATTTATAGCTTTTGGAAGGGAATTAACTGTAGTTAGAATTCACAACCACCTTTCTGACGGTGGTTAAAATGTTCGCCTGGGGTAGTACACATTATGTACCCTAGTCTCTTAGATGGATCAATCACAAGACGTTTGGATAATTACAAGTTTGCCACTGAGAAACCGTGACACGGCCTATAACCTCAATACAACCAAGTGTTGGCGAGCCTCACGACCCTTCGATATGGGCGTTGGCGATCAATAAATATAAGTCGTAATGAAAGCTGTTTAGCCTTAACGTCGTCGAGACTATCTAGTCTTGGCGCCATCGAGGCTAACTAGTCTTAATAGTTTCGAGGTCCTCGAACCTTAGTACTTTCGAGACTATGTGACATTTTACGTCGTCGAGGTTTCCTCTAGATGGAGGCTATGTATCACCTTCTACGTCGTTGAGCATCGCTCTAGACGGAGGTTGTATCACCTTCTACGTCTTAGAGCATCACTCTAGACGGAGGTATTATCGCCTTCGACGTTGTTGAGCATCACTCTAGACGGAGGAAATATATTGCCTACGACATTATCGAGCTTTGCTGTAGACGGAAGTAGTATCGCCTATGACGTCGTCGAGCTTCGCTCTAGACGGCAGTAGTATCGCCTACGACGTCGTCGAGCTTCACTCTAGACGGCGGTAGTATCGCCTACGACATCGTTAAGCTTCGCTCTAGACGACGGTAGTATCGCCTATGAAGTCGTTGAGCTTCGCTCTAGACGGAGGAAGTATTTCCTTCTACGTCTTAGAGCATCACTCTAGACGGAGGTAGTATCTCCTTATACATCTTAAAGCATCGCTTTAGAAGGGGGTCGTATCACCTTCTACGTCTTTGAGCTTTGCTCTAGACGAAGGTTATATCTCCTACGTCGTCAAGCGTCGCTCTAGACGGAGGTAGTATTGCCTACGACGTCATTAAGACTCTCTCTAGATGGAGGTAGTATTACCTACGACGTCATTGAGACTCTTTCTAGATGGAGGTAGTATCATCATGATGCAATGTATGTGTCACCTTCTACGTCGTTGAGCATCGATCTAGACCGAGGTAGTATTGCCTACGACTTTATTCGAGCTTCGCTCTAGACGGAGGTAGTATCACCTTCTACGTCGTCGAGTGTCGCTCTAGACTGAGGTAGTATTGCCTACGACGTCATTGAGACTTTCTCTAGACGGAGATAGAATTGCCTACAACGTCATTGAGACTCTTTAGACGGAGGTAATATCGCATATGACGTCATTGAGCATCACTCTATATGGAGGAAGTATCGCATACGATGTCATCGAGCATTGCTCTTGACGGAGGTAGTATCGCCTACGACGTCATCGAGCATCGCTCTAGACAGAGGATGTATTGCCTATGACGTCATTGAGCATTGTTCTAGATGGAGAAAATATCGCCTACGATGTCATTGAGCATCGCTCTAGATGGAGGTAGTATTGCCTACGACGTCATTGAGCATCGATCTAGACGGAGGTAGTATCGCCTAAGACGTCATCGAGCATCACCCTAGACGGAGGAAGTATTGCCTACGATGTCATCGAGCATTGTTCTAAACAGATGATAGTATCGCCTACGACGTCATCGAACATCGCTCTAGACGGAGGAAGTATCAACGTCTTACATCTTCCAAGGCTGTCTCTCCCTTTATGTGTAAATTCATATATATGTGTCGACGTCTTACATCGCTCATGGCTCTCTCCCATTAGGTGTAAATTCAAATCGACGTATCGACATCTTACATCGTCCAGAGCTCTCTCCTCTTAGGTGTAAATTCATATCGACGTGTTTACCAAGCTCTTTGGTGAACGTGAGGCGCACCTCTAAAGCTCTCAAGAACCCGAGGGGTTGTCCCATCGCAGGTGGGTGCCCTCGAGTATGACTTGAGAGGATGTCCCATTACAAGTGAGACTCTCAAGAACCCGAGGGGTTGTCCCATTGCAAGTGGGAGCCCTCAAGTATGACTTGAGAAGTATTTCTGAATTGACATCTTGCTGTAAAGGCATTTGACATCCCGCAGTGGAGCACCTGTTGATATTAGCTTCATTGCATATTCATTGTAGTGTTGATCATCCTGTGATTATGTGATAAATAGTCATCACGGTAGTGCACTACCTTCTCCCTATATCTATGTCTTCCTTAGAAAGCTCTCGAGAGTTACACCCATGGGTATCAATAGGGATCTTGCTATGTGTTGATCATAATCCTGACATGTGACGATTTATTATTGGGCTATCTGCCCCTACCATTTTTTATATCTACACTAGGATCTTGCTACGTGTCGGTCATAATCCTAACACGTGGTGGTTAATTATTGGACTATCTGCCTGTACCATTTTTTATATTTACACCAACCATTAGGGTTTTCTAAGACACCGCACAACATAGAGAAAAACCACAAGCATCATTTTAGACTCGAGCAGATCAACAAATCCACATAAGAAAGAAAAGGTAATATTTAAGTAATGGTGACTTGGAAAAAAGAAAATAAATTATATTATTATATTACGAATCTAAGCACCATGAAATCAGGCCTTACAACCTTTTCGGATGTTAATGAAAGGCTGCATCAATAGGATTTCTGAAGAAAATTCTGAGAATATTGCTAAGCCGACATCAATAGGATTTCTGCCGATAATTCTCTAAAAATAAGGTTTAAAACACACTACGCTTAATAATTGTACATGGTTTGACATGCTTTCCTCCACAAAGAATGACATAAAACATTTTATTTAAACTTTAAATCGAAAAAAAAAAAGATCAAACATTTGATAAGCTGATTTCTCGTACCCTGATTCTTTGCCGTCGGTCGGTCTCAAATCTGTATTACAGTGTAAGCATGTGGCTAAATCTAGTTGTTAAAGGACGTCTTGTTACAGGACCTTAGATTCTAGCATATAAAAGATAGCCTACAAAAAAAAAAAAATAGCATATAAAAGATAGGTTGTCGGGTCCAACCGCACGTGCAACACTCAGAGCTGTTTGTTCAGATGAAGAGACTGCGGTCCAAGCCAGAACCACCTTGACTAAACCCATGAGGGCATTAAAACAGTGAAAAATAGAATCAAACGCTCAAACACTGCTAATACAACTGGACTTTATTTTGTTTTAATAGTTGTTTCTGTGACTCTGTCTACATAAGAGAGGCTTAATATTCAATACCTATATGTTCCAAAAATTCAAAAAAATATGCTTGTGATCCTCTATAGTATACACTATGAAGCCTGGTGAAAAGAAAGCTTACTTGGTGAATCAATTCTTACAATGAGCTCATTATCACTACCAGATTCATCGCTAGTATCATCAACACCAATCTCCCTTGTGCTTCTACTTGGCTGTGGGGGATTAGGATTTGTTCCTGCAAATCCTTTCACACTGAGGCTATTGCTTCCAGTAAAAGCTCCTTCTGATTTTACAGACACAAGTGGGAGACCATGGATCCCATTTGATGGGACTTTTGGATATGACAGGCTGTGCGATGGGTTAGCTTTAGAACTCCTTGGAAAGCTTCGAGTGTGCTGACGGGCGTCATTCACCTTGGGCTTCAAACAGGGAAAAAAAGTCAGTTTAAAGAGCAGACTGTCAAAGTCAAAAGAAGAGAAGCACCGGTAATTAAAAACAGACCATGCTGCCAAATATGCTCAGATGCATTGCTCTTGCGGATAAGCTGTTTGGTTGCTGATCATTCTCATTAGGGTTTCGATGGAGTTTCTTTAGCAGGTAGAAATGTTCAGGCCAACTCATTAGACCATCATGTTCTCTACTTGGACATCTAGGAGGGTCAACTGCATGCGATATCCATGAAGCCGGCCTTCTTTGGAGTGTACCATCAGCCTTAACTGACGCAATATCAAAAATGATTATCCTTGCCCTTGTCTCAACTTGATACAAGGATCCATGATGACAAAAACTTGCCGCCTGGGAACCTGCCATCAACCAATGACAGTAGGATATATGATATGACTAACAAAATTCATGTAGCCGACTCCAACTAGTTGGGATAAGGCATTTTGTTGTTGTAACAGTAAATGACTAACAATCATGGAACTTATCCAAATCATATGGTTCACATAGTCCACTGCTTCATATAATTATTGCAACATATTGGTGTGGCCAATTAATCAAAATCCCTCAAGAGGATGTTCAAGAAATTTTGGGATGAAAATATTCTTGAGTGCTTTGATAAGCTTTGTATCATGCAACAAATCACAGATGACAGTTCTTATCAAATTAGCAAAGCTAGGGAAGGTGGAATTAAATGGAAATCACCATTCAAGCCAATCACTTAAAATAGCCGTGCATGTACAAGGGTTAAGCTAAGTGACCAGAGTGTGGAGTGAAAGTGAGAGTATGAAAGTGTTGAGCTTTAGAATATTCTCAGAGTGAGAGCAGGTATAGAGCATTAGCATAAGTAATATACATAATATAATTAAAATATCCTCAGAGATGAAAAATGTTAAAAAATATTTCAACTGACAATAATAGCAAAGCTATATTATATATGTAAGTTAAATGATGTATTACACTCACGTCTATTATATCATATTATAATAACCTTTTTTTGGGTAATCATATCAACTTTATACTATATGAAGGGACTACCTCTTTATTTGTCCGTAAAAAGAGTAAATGAAATACTCTCTAATTCTGATTTTTCTCTTTTTCATTTTTTAATTTTTTCCCTTTTTTTTTTTTTTTTTCATAAATATGCATTCCCTTTGTTACAATTCTTGGGTGGTATGAATCATAAACATGTTATGTTAGTGATTCCCCTCTTAAAGCATGAATATGCACTTTAAGAGCAGGAACGTTCCCCTAGGTAGGTTAGTCGGGTTACTAAGGTGTCAAGTATGGTTTTACAACATAGGGCAGTATGCTTTTGCAACATAAGGCTCAGACTTGTGTAACCCCAAAATCAAGGTATAAAGAAGGAATAGTAATAAGTGAAGCCCTATTTTGAATAATATTCAAGTCTTAAATATACTCTAAAACTTGAAAATATTTTTTCTTTGAACAATTTGGCCCAACCTCAAGCATATAAAATAAGAACCGCATACTCTTGTAGAAAATGACTGCGAACTTGCACTTAATTTGGTACAGGTATAGGATGTATTATTTAAAGAAAACTACAAGGCTGCCTTTTAGATTAAAAAGGAAGTAAATGCATTATTACAAGTATGCAACTGCTTAAACATGGGTATACCAGTACGCAACCGTACTTTGAGAAATGATTTGTCCAGAAATAGAAACAGCTTCTGAGTTTTTGATTTTGGAAAAGTTTCTGTGCTTTTTTCCTCTTCTAAAATGGGTTACAGTTGGATAACCAAACATCAAGTTTTAGCCAAAATTGGGACTGAAAATCAAAACCAAAAGCTAC
Source organism: Pachysandra terminalis (assembly GCA_031762675.1). Lineage (NCBI taxonomy): Eukaryota > Viridiplantae > Streptophyta > Magnoliopsida > Buxales > Buxaceae > Pachysandra > Pachysandra terminalis. The sequence goes on along the minus strand of JAUPMG010303973.1, from coordinate 2,848 downwards.
CTAAGTTGAAAAGCAATAATTGATTTCCAATTCAAAGTTTTCTTCTCCATTGAGCACCCTCTCCTCCACAAGTTACAAGTTTGCCTTCTTTTTTGGGTTGGTGAGTTGGTAATTGCAATATCAACGATGATAAGATCCAATCCAAAAGCGTGTCAGCCATCGATATGGAATAGAAGATTGATATTAATAGTGAACATCACAGTTCACACTATTCCCAAAGCACATATGGAATGCAAGATTCAAAGTTACAATGAACAGCACAATTCACTCCATCTTAAAAAGTATTCAAAAGTAGTGGTGAAATTATGATCATCTAACTAAAAACACTTGTCATTTGTGTGAAAATGACTCTTGAAATTGTTAAATAGAATGTATGTACGAATATGTTCAGAAAAAAGTCGGAATCATGTACTGTGATATGTTAAATCAAGTCATCGAAGTTCTACAAGATGAGGAAATGGATCAGATAACGAAAATGCTTGTCATTTTTCTACTCAAAAGTTTTTCTATTAACCAGTCATAAGCTATTCACCGAAGTTTTAACCTGGCTGCCAAATCCCCCTCTTCCTTTACCCAAGATTGGGACCGGCAATGCATAAAAGACGAGTGAAGTGAAATATTTTACTATTAGTAATAGTGCATATGCATTGCACATGATAGTTAGCACTTGTATAGTAGCATTATATAATTAACTAAGCTTTTGAACTAGTTATGTGTTTACTTTCATTTAGGAAATAAAAATAAAATTAATATCATTTATATAACAGCATAACACAATCATATAAGTTTTTTTTTTATTGAAATTGGTAAAAGTAGATGCAAATTCATTTTGAGTATGCTTCCATTGGAAAATAAAAAATATTTTTTCAATATTTTGGTATGATAACAATAAAATAATAATTTTGAGCTACGTAATTGAGCTTGTGTCTTACAAAAGTAAATTTGAAATAATTAAATAAAAGTCAAATGGCAAACATGGATAACAATACCAACAAATTGGAAGAGTAACCTCATGAACATTATTAGAATAACTTCATTTTTATTTATTCATTGTTTAAAAGCTTAGTTGTTTTAGAGTTTTAATAAAACTAGAATTCTTTAGGGCATGTTTAGTTTTGATTTTGATCTCCAAACTTCATTCTGGTCAATGAAAGTAAATTTAAAATAACCAAAAATCATTTGGCAATCATGGATAATGTGACCCATGAAATTGAAAGAACTCATGAATATAACGTGACTCATGAAGTTAAAAGAATTCATGAACCTCAAAATTAGACATTTGAATAACTCTATTTGTCAACAGAATTCTTAATTGTTCTAGAAGTTCAATAAAATTAGAATTCTTTAGATAACATTTGATTTTTGATACTTTCATTCTGGCCAATGAAAGCAAATCTGAAATAATTAAGTAAAGATCAAATGGCAACCATGGATAAAGAGATCCACCAAATTGAAAGAACTCAACCTCGCAATTAGAAATTTAAAATAATTTTATTTTTTATTTGTTTCTCTAAGCCATGATTTATTTTACGTCTAATTAAGCATCTACCTAATCATGATTGGTTCAAAACCTCGTATTTTACTTTATAATTACTAAGAGATCCCTAAATTAGATGTACTTAATCACGATTACTACTGTTTACGGGCCAAGCTACCTCGACTTAGGCTCGGGTTCGACTCGTTTGCTTGGCTCGTTTCAAGCTCGGCTCTGTTACTTTATTAAAAAAATATAATTTTATATTATGAATAAAGATAATAAAATATTATTGAGTTTTGAAAATAATAATTCCGTTTTAACTTTAAACTTATGGACTTTGTAGATTCCTAATTGCTCATGCGGCCCAATAATATTATTGGATTGAGCTGAGCTTTTAGGATACGAGCCTGAGCCTGAAAAATTTTAACGAGCCTGAGCCTTAGTCAGGATTTATGATCCCAAGCCGAGCAGGGGAAAGCTCTGCTCATTTACAACCCTAATCACAATTGGTTTAAAACCTTGTCTTTCTATCATTTAACGAAGGGTGATATGAACTCCAAGATTATTAGTAATGAAAAAAGGTAAGGACAATAAATGATTTAGATCATGCTTTCAACTGCTGTTAAAATTTCTTTGTGCACAAAAAATATCTTAATTATAGAGAACTTTTAAAAACAATTACGAGTTCTAATTATAAATTAACTTAGGATTCTCATGAGTTTGAATTTGTTGGGTCCAATTCAAAAATTGAAATACTTATAACACCTTTAATAATATAATATTATACTTAACAACTTTGTTAATACCTAAACTTATAACATTATTTTAGTCATGAAAAAGATTAGGATAAAAAAATCATCCCGTTACCCTAAAATTAAAGAAAAAAGTTTGAAAAACAATAGCATATCTAGTATGAAGATGATTAATTAATAAATCCCAAACTATTCATAATATCAAAAGGTTTTAAAAAGACTGAAAGGCCAATAAAAAATATTAAAAATAGAGAAACCTTAAGAAGTTATTTCTTTTAAAACTAACATGTTATATTTGTATTAAAAGTTCACTAATTTATATTTATTATTTATTTTGGTGGGACCAAAATCTTTCCAAATTCTTTATAGAATTTATTTTTAATTAATATATAAAAATTAAAAAAATCCCAATATTTTAGAATTTTGTTCTAAAACATAAATAATTTAGGCTTCTATACAGTTTGGTTTTCTTTTATATTCTGTTATTATGGTGTGTAGTCGGTTTTTGGTTTTGATCTACTAGTAAATTTGTATCTTCTGTAATTTGATTCTGATGATTAATAAAGTGCTGTTAATTATCAAAAAAAAAAGTATGATATAATATGATTGTTATAATTAT
>JAUPMG010303962.1:0-16649 GCA_031762675.1 Pachysandra terminalis | reverse complement strand
ATGAATCCTAACCCTACACCTCACCTCATAACATAATTTACCACTTTGCCATTCTCACAACACCTTAAGGCTTTACTTTTATACATAACAGAAACACCCCAGTCTCCTAGCTAGCTTGATCGCATGGTCGAGTTTAGTCCGATCGGCAATCCATTTAAGGTTGACGACCAACTCGTAGCATAGAACATAAAAATACGCTAAATAGAAGGATCAAAGTTTCCATATTATGTTATTCCTGTTTGATCACTAACTTAATCTATCCAAATTTGCTCTACCCTTAAATTTATTGAGTTAAACTAATCAGTTACGGATCTAAGGTTTTCTATTGTTTCTCAGTGTGTGGTCAAGGACATTAAATCTCCCAAGCTAGATTTACTAAGTGAAAATTGAACTTGTTGATTTGGAAAAATTACTATCCTACCTTAAGGTCCTCTATTCATATCTTACTATTTATTCAGGTTATTACAGTCTACCCTCCTTAAAAGAATTTCGCCCTCGAAATTCCCCCTACCTAATAGGAAATGATAAAGTACTTATTTTAGGTATACTAATAGGATGCTCGTATTGAGTGTCAATCGTACCTTTTGTTTTACTTTGTCTTATAGTCGATTTTGTGTTGAGTTGTGGTCCTTTCAATGACGCAATCCTGGCTTAGTAGGAATCTGACCTGGTATCCATTACCATGCACTTGAGTTTTCCTATTCTCCGATGAAGCCTTTGTGTCTCAGGCCCTTTCGGTAAATCGACCGATGCTGCAATTAGAGTCATTTTTCTTCTGGTTATCGGCAATCCTTCGAAAGGTGTCCACGTCCTCCACAATTATAACACTTCTTATTCGGGAAGATCCTTGTAATTTTAGTTGTCCTTCGTGCTTTCTGTTTCCCTTGTCTAGATTTTCTTCCTTTCTTCTGCCCTCGTACTTCCCAAAATTCTTGTATATTTCTTTCTACCTTGCGAGCGCAGTCAACTACTCCATGGTACATTGTGAATTCTCTCACAACCAGTTGACTTCTGATGTTCGGCTTCAGTTCTTGCTCGAACCAAAAAGCTCTCTTCTCCTCTTCATCGACCGCGTATGTTGCGTAAAGTGATAACTCGGTAAACTTGGCCGCATACTCCCTCACTGACATATGACCTTCTTCCAATTTCATAAATTCAAGTTCTTTCTCTCGTCTGATTGTCTTGGAAAAGTACTCCGCGTAGAAGACCTCCTTAAATTCCATCCATGAACTGACAAGTCTGGTCTCTGTCACTGACTTCCACCATCTGCGAGCCTCTCCTTCTAGCATAAATGCAGCAAGTCGAACCATCTCCTGATCCTCAACCACCATTACATCAAAGATGTGATCTAGGGAGTTTACCCACGTTTGGGCTTCAACTGCATCAGTTGATCCTCTAAATGTAGGTCCTAGCTCCTTGAATTGTTCAATACACTTGATGTTCTTCTGCAAATCATCTTGAACTTGTACTTGCTGCTGTTGTATCATGCTGGTCATCTGTTCCATTACTTGAAAAATGCCGGTAAGTCGTGGAACGATGCTACTGTTCTCCTCAATCGAACTCATATCTACGTGTCGATCTCTTCTACTGGCCATTAAATTCTTGCCCTTGGTACCTACGAAAGATAAGTTAACATCCATTTTTTTCCTCATGAGCTAAAGCCTCATGTTGTTAGTACTTAACACTCAGCATTCAACACCCAGAAATTTATGAAATATAGGCACCTTGAAAGCTTTTAAAATATCATCATGTCAAACACTTATGGAATCGATTGAAAACAAAAGACTGAAGCTCTGATACCATCTTTGTCACGATCCAAAGTAGAAGTCTTCATCGGAGGTTCATAATTCTGATTCGCAACCTTCATCCAACAGAAGCGGGAGTGGCAAGGCGATATCTAGCCAAGTCGGGCTAAATATATAATGGATATTAAGTAAGATTCAAGTTATAAAATATCTAAGGTCCTAATTAACATCCTATGTAGTTATTTTTAATACGAGCAGTGGAAATAGAATTAGTCTAGTATTTCCAAACAATTCCCAATAATGGTTTAAGTATATAACTTAAATAGAAATTCTAAGGAATATTACGTCTATAGAATTTAAGATATTAGAGTCGCAAGAAGAGTTCGTTACGTAATGGAAATTCTTTAAAGAGGATGTGTAAGATAATTTACATTTAAATTCATCCAAGAAACCTTAAGGAAATTAGTCATAATATAGTTCCCTAATTTCACAAACCAAATAAACATCATACATTAGAGAATTTACATTATAACTACTAATAACTATTACAATTCATTAATAGATGAAATTCACGTCCAGTTTCGGATCTTCGACTTGATCTTCAGCTAATGTACTTGAAATGTGGTCCCCATAAGGTGTGAGCTACACTAGCCAGTAAGAAAGATAATTTCAGGAATACATAAGATCATCCTGGAAGGTATGCAATTCACGATACTTACAGTTCATACCACAAACTAATTGTAGTAGATGCTGAGGTCAATTGATTAATTTATGCATGATGTGCACCTACCTTACAACTAATCACCACTTGTGATCATTTCAACAAACTAATCTATGATGGGTCTATGTTTTTATTATTATGGTCGACCGATCCACCTTTGGGTAGGCCATGACCCAAAGATGAGATCCTTTCTGCTCAGTGATAGTTAATGATGGTTCCACAATATGATCTCAATCATACTATTCAGGATGCACACACAATAACCACCCCCATATGAATGGATTGAATATCAGACTATTCTATGTGTGCAACATAGTTGTAAGGGCTTTCGACCTGGAGGACACAATGGCCTCACCTTATTTCCAATCATAGGGACGAAGCCCAAGGTCTCACACAGAACCACCATAGAGAACTAAGCACTACTGATCATTGGTCATAGTTCACTCATTTATGATTCAGATATTGGGTCTTACCACTATAGGTGCCCTCACCTATCATCTTTCTTCATGTTTCTTGGGATCTATGCCTGAGATGCATCCCGCGCCATGGGAGAACACAATCATTGATCTTTTGGGGTGATCAATCCCTCAACCACCTACACCAAGTCTCTTCACTTATGTTGACTTCCAAGTCACCATATTCTCATATGATATGTACAAATCCTTAAACCGTGGATTCAATGACGGGGTATTACTCATAGACCAAATCCATGGTCAAGAGTTCATGTTGCTCAAGTGATGAGGTGACACTAACAAAACATTCAAGTATTAGTGTACAGAGTGTAATCACAGCAATTCACAAGAACATACGTCACATTTCATCATAGCATTTTATGGAAAAGAACGTAAGAGAATAGGGTTTCATGTCATCCTGTGTACAGGGTGCAATAGGATTTAATTAGCACATGGATACTATTACACGCAATCATAGAACATCACAATTCGGTGAGTATGTTTTATAATCTAATTCTATGGTATAAACACAATTTCCATTCAACCTCACACATATAATTGATAAATGAGCATAGCATTCATCCATGTCACCCTACATAGATATACAATCATTACTAAATTAAATTGGTCCAAACTACAGGCTCGGCGAGGTCTCGGCGTTGTCTTCGTGCACCGAAGCCCCACTCGGCGGCCTCCTCGGCGAACTCATCTGAGATTCGGCGACGAATCCAGAACCTCCATCTTTAGCGACCATGTCAGCGCACCGAAGATACCTCGGCGGCCTCTCGGCTGACATTCAAGTTCGGCGACCTCTCGGAGCACCGAGATGTCCGCCTGCAGCCCAGATGTTCATGTTCGGCGAACCTTCGGCGCTCCTAAACGCTCACCGAATGTCGCGGACAATCAAAAACGAAGGGGTTTCTCTACTATTGCCCCCTCAACTAAGTGTAATCTCTAACCACACTTAATATAACCAAGATCTACTGAACCTAACTCCAAAATACAACATTCATGAACATAAAAGTAAGGAGAATTCCATGGATCTAGGAATCTAATAGTATTCAAGAAAATATCCACTTGATTGATGTTGTAGGAATCCTCAAGCATTACTAAGCTTCTGTCACTCTCTTCCTTCTTCTCCAAGCTCCTTCTCCATCAACTCTCCTTTAGCTCCAACAACCCTAGCGTCCAACTTCCCAAATGAGAGAAAGAGGCTAGAGGCCCTCATTTCTCTTCTTAAGCCTAACCCTACATGAGGCATCATCCTAGCCCTCTATCTGTTGGTCAACTAAATCTCACCCATCCATTCCCTCATCTAATCCTAACCATTAATTCACACCCAATCTCAACCATGTTGATCTAAACCACTCATTCTTACCAACTTCAAATCTAACCTTACATCTATTCTCCACTAAAGACAAAATACTTTATACTTCGAATCTATGCCACACAAAATCCTAAATGAATCCTAACCCTACATCACCTCATAACATAATTTACCACTTTGCCATTCTCACAACAACTTAAGGCATTACTACTATACGTAACAGAAACCCCCAAGTCTCCTAACTAGCTTGATCACTTTGTCGAATCTAGTCCGATGAGCAATCCATTTAAGGTTGACGACCAACTCGTAGCAAAGAATATAAAAATACGCTAATAGAAGGATCAAAGTTTCCATATTATGTTATTCCTATTTGATCACTAACTTAATCTATCCAACTTTGCTCTACCCTTAAATGTATTGAGTTAAACTATTCAATTATTGATCTAAGGTTTTCTAGTGTTTCTCGGCCTGTGGTCAAGTACATTAAATGTCCCAAGCTAGATTTACCAAGTGAAATTTGAACTTGTCGATTTGGACAAATTACTATCCTACCCTAAGGTCCTCTATTCATATCTTACTATTTATTCATTTTATTACCCTCATGCCTACCTATGGGATATCGACTTGGTGTTCCACGATTGTTAGCAACCATCAATTACCCTTGGACTTGACACTTGGACCTTGGAACAATCTGTTTTGGAATTTGCTGGAATTGGCTGTTTGGCTGATCACTTGGGAATCTCTCGATGCCATTCAATTGGATTATCCACGTGTATGGGTGCGGGGATAGTTTCCATTGATGACTATCCTTTGGGTCTCAATTAATAATGCATTTCGTGTTAGGTTGTGTAATTGTTAAGTGTGCCTGGGAGGTGGTTATTGGAGGGTGGAATTCCCTGAGTTTGGTAACACTCTAAACTAGCATTGGGTGGAACTCCCTTAGTGCTTTGTGCTCTAAACTAGCAATCAGTGGAAATCCATGAGTAAAATAAACTCTAAACTACAAAACACGGTGGCTTCCGTACCATGGGTTAGCGCCCGGAACGAAGCGAGGTGTATCCGGCTACTCCTGGTGATCTGTGTCCCGAATATTGTTTGGTTTGATTCGAGAAGCGACATGAGGGCCACTTAATGGGCTACATTAATGGACTAGCACATTCATTGCATGTCATGCCCTAGATCCTGTGGCACGAATCCCAATAAGGGATGACACAGATCTCGAGGTGAGACCTTCGGGATCCACACATGGACCGTGGATTGCTACCAAACCACAAGTGAGAAAATAAAAGTAATAATTTACTTTCATTAACTACTAATCAGAGTGCGGAAGTCTATCAAAATTGTAAAGTTAAAATTAAACTATTACAAAAGCTTAAATGATCATAGGCTTCAGCTGAGCTTAGATCTACAAGGGTTCATAAAAAAATCCCTAAACAAGGTCATCATCTCAGTCATGTTTAATACAAACATTGCTCCCTCGGAGCACATGTCTAATAAACCATAAAATAGCATCAAGATAAAGTAAAAGCAGCGTCTCAAAAAAGGTTAACGACTTCAGCTGAGTCGCAACCTACATAATCCATCGTAGTACAAAAACATAAGTACAGCAAAAACAATCTAGAACTCTCCAATCAACAAGAGGTCCAACCACACTATCACAAGACAACCAAGAAAGTAAAGCAGCCACAAGTTAGTAGCATCATCTAACACTCCTCCCATCCTGAAACATGAGAAGTCGCGTGATACATTGAATGCCCAGTAAGCGTAATGATAGTTACCCATTCTCTTATGGAAACCAGACCGAGGTGTTAGTACAACAATAATCATAATATGAAAAGAGTGTTTTAATATGTAATGGGATGAAATGAATGATTCAATCACGTGAACAATAGTGAATGCAATGAGAACAAGCAATCGTGATGAAATGCAAGGTGAATGAACCAAACTAACATATCCTAATAAGTGGACCTCAACATGAAGCTTCCAAACTAAAACCAATTCAGGACATCGTCCTAGGGACTGCCGGAAGCCCCATCTTCATTCCGAGCGCTAACCCATGGTATGAAGTTCACCATATACTAATTTAAAAGTGTACCATACTCGAGAGATAGAGAACCTGTATAGGAGCTTGTAGCATCCTACCCTAGTTTAAATGGGGCCCTTTCACCCCACGGGTATATAGTCAACCCACCGGAGGCTTTGCACAGTTTCTCCGTAGATTTTGAACCCCCGGTTCTCTTATCATTCAACATCAGTCTAGTATGTTATGCATTAAACTCGGAATCCAAATGAAGATAGACAACGGAAACTATCCACGTGCCCATACACACGGATAATCCGATTGCCAACCATCATAAGCTTCCCATCATTTATCACACCACAAACAATCATAAAATCAATAAACCAAGTCATTTCTATATCACATCCATATCAGACCTAGGGTGGGATGATGATCACAAAAACAACTTCGGAACACCAAGTTTGACTCCCCGCAGGTAGGTTAGATGCCTTTAGGTCAAAACTTGCTCCCGGAACTCAATAACAACCAATGGTCAAAGCCCTTCACCATCCACCCAAGGGATCAACAAAAACTCACCCTATTGTGCAATGTACATGGTCTTCGATGGGGTGGGCGGTGGACTGAACCCTATCGCATAGCAAAATAAACCTATAAATCGTTTTATGTCAGTGGAGTAGTCGTTGGACCGAAGCCTATCGATCTCCACTGTGTATTTCTCAGGTGTTCAGTGGACCGATGTTTGCTGAACACCCAAAATAGCCTAAAAACACCACTATGTCGATGGACCGGTCGGTGCACCAATGCCTACCGACAGTGCCGAATTCTGGGTACTTTCTGGGTTTTCAAAACTTGTCTCTACGTATTCAAATCAATTCGTAAACACATGAAACCAAGCATGAAACACACAAAACATATTCTAGGATAAAAATCATCATACAAACAACATTTTAACATGGATCTAATCATGGTTATTATCATATCATATCAAATCATAAAAATAGAGCATAGAACAATAGGATCTAAGATTCATAATAGAACTATACCGTCAACACAACTTTCTTGGTCTTTCTTGTCGGTTGATGATCATTTCCCGGAGTTCTTCTTCTTCCTCTCTATAGGCCGGCGTCTGCAAAAGCACAAGTGCTACACGATTAAGCCAGTCGGTCTCTCTCTTTTCTTCTCTTCTCTTCTCTGTCTATCTCTCGCTCTCAAAACTCAGATTCAGATCTCAAGGGATTAGGGTGAGAATGGAATCCTCAAACCCTTAAGCCTTGTTACCATTCTCCTTAACCCTTCCATATCCATCACCTTACACGATCAGCAAGCTCGCTGATTGCGCGCCCAGCTCAGATGATTGAATTAAATTATTCAATCAGCCCCAAAGTCTATATATTATCTACACAACCCCTAAATTCATACCCATAAAACACAGTACCCCACATCAATAACTAAACACATATTGTGTACTAAATAAGATCAAAAAATTACCAAATAATTATATAAATTCAAACAATTAGATCTGGATATCTTTTAATGGATTTAGTTCCTTACATTGCATCTCATTATTCATTGAATTCTTCTGTATTGAGCATGCATTAGAGCATTTATCTGATTCATTCTCATCATTGCATCTCATCATGTAAAATGATCATGTTTACTTGTATTATATCTCTTGTCGTATTTGCTAACCATTACTTAACTGTTTTGATAACATATGGGGATGGATGATAGTGTGATTTACTTACTAGGCATTCTAAGCTCACTCAACTTACTCATGTTGCAGGATGGGAAGAATGATGGTGGAACTTGATGTGCTGCCTACTGCATGCTTGATTTATCTACTATTTTTGGATTTGTGCTCCTGTGTGAGCTTTGGGATGTAATCACATTTACTTTTGGTTAGTTGGAATAGTGGGTCATGACTCTATTGTAGTCATCAACCATTGGATTTATGGTTAATCTTGTTGTTTTATTATTTTAGCTTTCTGCACTCTGATTTAATAAAGGTATTTCTTTACTTTTATTACTTGTGGTTTGGTAGCGATCGACGTTCCATGCGTGGAACCCGAAGGTCTCGCTTCGAGATCCGTGTCGCCTGCATATGGGTTTGTGCAACGGGTTTCGAGGCGTGACAATAGAGAACCTTTTGCCTACATCTCAAGGGACGGGAATTTCTCGAGGTGTCAATTTAGGGAGTGTCTGATCCATTCTAAATTGTCACATCACCCTATGTAGATGATAATGGAAATCACTTGGGAGATCTGCTTCAACCATACCTAAGATGTGGCCGTAGTGTAGAGCCATTATACAATTCTGGGACAGTTGGGGAATAAGAGAAAATGTGGGAAGTGATAACACCACTTCCTTGAGATTCTTCATTGTGGGTTGTATAGCCCCGACGATCCTTCAAGTATAATCGTCATTTGGATCCATATCTACCCAAAACATGGCTCTAAGATGGGGTCCACCTATGAAATGGATTACGGATTCATCACTTACCCACATAGGAGCATAATTTGGGTAATGTTAGCATAAGAACAGTTGAAAGAAGGTAGTGTGAACCACTGTTTCAACTACACGATCCCCCTCGACCTGGCCTGATCTGTAGCAATCAAGTCAATATTCTCATATAAATTCCCCAAGAACAGGGGAGCCAGAGGGACCTTAATACCCTGTGCCAATTTGATGGCGATTGGAAAAACTTTCTCATTTATTTTGTCATATGGATATCCTCAAGCATTAAGTGGGATAACCACATGGAAAGGAAAGGTTCAAAGTAGATAGAACTATTTCTGTCGGAGCCCAGTGCTACTTCGAGCACATTTGTACTCCTCTTCGGAACCTCTTCCTTCCTAAAATAGCGAATCCATCCAAAAAGGTTTTGTCGAGAGCCACTACCTTCGGATGGTGCCTCCGAGCTCGAAGTGACCTTTGTGCCTATCAAGAACGTATTCTTTGAAAGTCCTGAGCCATTAGTCAATGCATTCAGTGTCTACTTCTCTTGGGAGGACAACTTGATTGACCCGGGATTCAATGCACCAATGATTGGAAGGTTGCACAATATATGCACATCCTCTAGTGTTGGGGTAATTTCTCCAAATATCATGACAAATGTATGAGTAGGCTTTCGAACCTTCATTATCTCAAGATATTTCTAGTAGAGACACTTGAACAGCATGGAAGATCCCTGCATTTTTCAACCTAGCTTTATAAATAGGGTTGGCCAAGATGTTTCTACACCAGGATCCCCAACCAGTTGGGTGACCAAAATGAGACTTGAAAGACATTGCTAAAACATGATGGTCACCGCGAGCAATCTGACAATAGGGTGTCAATTGAAATTGTTTAATGTTCCCATTCATATCTTTGGAATCTACACATGGTGTTGTTAGATCAGCACCAGTTATGTCCAAAGGAGGAGTCTAGCAATTAGAAACTTCCCAAAACTAATTGAAATCTAACTTAACATAAGAGCTCAAGGACTCTTGTGCTTTCTAAGTATGTTTCTTCTTACCCGCTTTCCCTTTCGGAGCCATGGAACAAATAGGGAATGAAAGAAAGAAATTTGAATCTTGATAAAGGAAAACCCAAGTGCATAGGAACAAAAGAAGATGAATGGCAAGGTAAATCAATCAGTTAATATTTTCTTTATATTTATACGCTTCATTTTGAAATCATTAAACTGCCTAGAATTCCAAATGGTGGTTTCTTGGACTGCCAAGCGGTGCATGCACCATGCAATCAAGGGATAACCCCTCAAAGTCTATTCAATCAAGGGATCACTTGTGTGGATAAACCCTTATCACTTAATAAACCCATTTTTTGGGGAATTCCTTCACGGCTATTTATCAAGGATTATAATTATTCTTCGTTCTTATGTATGTGAGACCTATCAAGGGAGGACATACAAAGTAAGACATCAATTACTTCATGAGAAGTAACTTAAGGCTAGTCACCTCAAGAAGGTCAATTCGTCACTTTAAGGTTAGCCACCTCAAGGTAGCCACTTCGAGCATTGAAACAATCAGTACAATATCATCATTTCATCATCTCAAATCCTTCTTTGAGATAACCCTCTTGCTATCTTGAAACTACCTTTCGAGATAGCCATTTCAGGCATTTTGAACTATCTTTCGAAATAACCACTTTGACATTTCGAAATAGTTCTTTGAAGTAATAGGTTAATGCTACGGATTGCATTCTCTTAAGGAAACGTTTCTTGACATCCAATCATCCCTTGAGATTTATAAATTCTAGGTTCTTTACTTAAAACATAGGGGGAAATAAATAGACTTTTAGAAATAGCGGGTTAGAAAAATGAGTCCCATCTAGAGTCCCGTGAGGCCTGTTATGATAAGGGACTCAATCAACACTATCACGCCCTGGATCCCGATGCCCAAATCCCTAGGTGGGTGGCACAAATCACGAGACTCGACCTTCGAGTTCCCAACCAAGGAACGCGGATCACTCCCAAATAGAACTAATAACGGAAGTAACAACCATTCTTATTAAACTATCAGACTACAAAAGTTCACTAAATTCAAATTTACAATTATCACATGGCTTCAGATGAGCCTAAAAATTCACTAACAGAATCCAAGAAAACATCAATCTATAGTTCAGCAAAACATGTAAAATCTGAGTCCAACGAAGAGCTCCTAGCATGCCACTTCAACCTACAATATCGAATGCTACATGAGCTTGGAATGCCCAATAAACAATCTTTATGTCCTCCATCCTCGTACCACATCGTTAGTCCAAACACCCTATCATAGCATATTAAACAAACAAAAGAAAGAGATATAATCATGTTATATACATATACACACAATGAAATCAGTGAGCATATACATGACAAGATCATTATGCAAGATGAAATGAATGAATGCAAACACAACAAAAATGCTCATTACAAGCAATGTAATGCACACGACATGAATGCGACTTGCATTTCCTAGCCGGTGATCAGCCGGTGTTGGTATCACGCACTTGGTGATGCTAGCATATGCCAATCACATCATAATCATGATCACAATCTCAACCTCAATTCCCACGTGTACAGCGTGGTTTTGGTAGTACTTTCAACCTACCCGGGCTCAATTCCCGTAGCTGTTTTTAACCTTTTTGGGAATTTACACCCAAGGGCGGCTACCGATAACCTTTTAGGGAATTTAACACCTAAGGACAGTTATCCATAACCTTTTAGGGAATTAACACCCAAGGACAGTTACCCATAAAGTTTTAGGGAATTTAACACCCAAGGATAGTTATCCATAATCCAAAAGCCCATATTTCTACTCTGTCACTGCCTGATTCCGGACGAGCCATCAAAAGAACCAGTAGGATTACCAGTGATAAGATTCTTTGGAAACTATTTGTGTGCCCATACACACGAATAATCCTTGGAACATCATCTCAAGTACCCTTTCGACATTTAGTCGGATCTCCAGTGATAACACCCTTCGGAAGCTAACCTGTGCCCATACACACGAATAATCCTTAGGAAGCTATCAAGGGAATCCTTTCCATGGCATACCTGCACAATCCATCACGATTCATATCATATTATCACAACATAAGCAATCAGACTTAACCAATAAACCAAGAAATTCCACATTTAATCAACATCAAACCTAAGGTGGGATGATGGTCACAATAACCTCGAAACACCAAGATTGACTCCCTGCAGGTAGGCTAGATGCCTTCTGATCAAAACGTTTCTCCGGAAATCCATTATCAATCAGTGGCCTAAGCCCCACATCATCCACCTAGGTATTCCACAAAATTACACAGGTCTGTGCAGCTGTACAGGACCTTAGGTGGAGTTGCCGATGGACCGAAGCCTACTGAAGTGCTCAAAACAACTAAGATCAAGACTCTGTCGGTGGAGCTGCTGGTGGACCGAAGCCTACTGACTTGTCACTGTGTTTTTCTTAGGGGTTCAGTGGAGTTGCCGGTGGACCGGTGCCTACCGAACTCCCAAATTAGCCCTATATTTCACATTCTGTCGGTAGGGTTACCGGTGGACTGGCACCTACCGACCGTAATCTTTTATGGGTTTCTCTGGGTTTGAATCAGAGCGTTATGAGTTCTGGATCAGGTCTATACCTCACGGAATCACATCCACAACACCACAATCATATTCATTTACCAAAAATATCATTCAAACAACATTTTTAACCAAGATCAAGGCATTTATCATTGGATTAGCAAATCACACCATGTAGTGACCCTAACCCTGTATTTGATTATTTAAGTTAATTTAAGATTAATTAAATTGATTAAATGAGCATATGTGGAAACTCATATTAGACGATCTTAGAAATTAATAACCTATGGAGATAGATGTGCACATTAATACCTATTGTTTAGAGTTGGGCTAAATTTGTAATTAAAAGGAAGTTTGGGCAATAAGAATAATTAGTAGAAAGTATAGATGTTATGGTGGAATTAAATAAAAATTATATTGGGTGAGAATTAGGTTAGTAGTGTAACCCATGTGCTATAAGATTAAGGGGTGGTTTAGTAATTTACTTTGAGGGTTTGAATTAGTAGGAATTAGGCTATGAAGTTTAGGAGGAAGTTCACGTTAATAGGAAGTTGATTTTTGGAGAGGTTTTCTTGTGGGAAAGTTGCCTAATCAGCTGGGTTTAGTGTAGAGAAGATTTATAAGAGATTAGGAAGGGGTTTGGGTTAGTTAGGAAGCGTAACAAGTGAGGGTTTGGGTTGAGGGTGTGAATAGTGTTTTTAGTTTGGAGGCTAGGGTTTGGGGTTTGTGGAAGAGAAGAAAAAGTGGGAGAGAAACCCTAGCCGTCGCATACTTTGGGAGGAAGAAGGAGAAGAAGATTATCAAGGAAGAGTGCCAACCAATCGAAAGAGAGAGCAAGTAAGTTTTGTTAGATGGTGTAGTCTTACTATTCAGATTCAGCTATGTTTGTTCTGTTCTAGTTCGAGCTTTTATTTGATATGCAATAAATATGATTAGATCCATGTTAACATTTTGTGTAATTGATGTTTTTGTTGCTAAAGTATGATATGAGTGTTTATTACTTGATTTCGTATGAGGTTGAGTTGAGTTGAATGTGTAGAGTTCAAGTTCTGAAACCCAGAAAATCACCAAGTCCGAACCCACCATTTTATCACCCATCTAGATATTTTTACTAATTTATTTTATATTTTATATTTTATTAGGATTCCCCTGTTCGTTAGGAACACACCATAACAAGTTTGAAGAGATTCCTATTAGTATTTAGGGAGATATGACTAAAAGATCAATCGCGTTAAGGCTTGACGACACCTTCGGTCATACTAAATGTGCTGATTTGCTTAGCCATAATAACAGATGTAATAGAATTGTAAATAATGAAGAACGATAGAGCATGAAAAATAATGCCAACGCCACACCACAACCAAATAAGAGAGGAGCGATGACGTTGTTCACGATGTTAACAGAGAGCATCGAGTGAAAAGCGACGAGATGATAAGAAACATTACGGTCATATTTCATGGATTTTGGATAGTCCAATAAAATTGATTGACAATAGCCTTGGCACAACCTCTTTGTCATGATCTGGCGTTAGAACAACAATGGCATTTTCCTGGCAAGTATTTCCACCAAAGGTATGGGCTATGGTGTTTCTGAGGGTTTTGATTTGTTATGATCCCACAAGAAACATTTGAAAATGGGAGTATCAGATGAAAGAATAAGGCCTAATCCGCAACTCCAATAAATTACTTGATAATCCTCAGGTGTGAACGTTATACAATGCTTGTCCTTGACCATATCATCTATCTTGTTGTACATGAGCTTCAGAGTTAAAAACATGAAATCATAATTTTCAAGTAAGAATTTAATAAAAAAGAATCATCAGAGGGAGGATCAGCTCAAAAGTAACTTCTTGGCGCGCCCGCTCATTTTCGAGCGTTAGTACACACACTGTTGGGGAGTTGGTGCACGCACAATTGTGGGCATTAGAGTGCGTTGGCTCACGTGGATGGCAGGAAACACGTCGAGCGTCTATTATATTCTCATAGACGAAAGAAGACCATGGTTCCTTCCTCAGCACACTCATCATGAAATAAATCTTTGCCTTCATCTGCATGACCCCATAGAACAGAATGATATTCGGATGCTAAACACAGTGTGATCACCCCACGATCGGGTGGGACCATAGGTCGATCGGGCTTTAGAGGAGTCGCCACCATTCATTGGATTCGGGTGTGAATGGTCACCAATGGGTTGGTTGTTTAATTAGACATTAAACCAAAATATGCAATAGGTTGGTCTAAACAGAAATTCGGGTAAGCGGGTTTATTTGAGGTGTGGGAAGGTGTTAGGCACCCACAACCTCCCGGTTTAATCGGTTACCTAATTTAACCGGTTACCCGGTTCAATGCTTATTTGGCCAATCAAAAATCTAACAAATTAAATTAAAAAAAAAACTAACAAATGCTTAAAAGTAATAAAATAAAAATTCATACAGGGTATATTCAATTAGGAATCATCACAAACATAAATTAACTAAATTTACCGAAAAAATCATTCATTGACATGCTTTTAATCTCATAATTTTCAGGATAAATAGATAAAAATAAAATTAAAATAAAAAAAATGAAATACCTATAGCAATGCGAAACCCCGGTGTGCAATCCTCCGCTTTGAACTCCTCGACAAAGCTCGGCTTTGAGAGATTGTGGCAAAAACAATTTTCCCTTCTTCCAACTCTGGCCAAACAGGCCCTTAACTTGATTTTTTTGGTTTTCTGTGTTGGTTCGGTTCACTATTTTGGGTTCATGGGTTCATTTGATTCACTGTTTTGGGTTTTTGGGTTGGTTTGGTTCACTGTTTTGGTTTTTGGGTTTAGTTGGTTTGGTTCAGCTAGTTTTGAGTTTAATTGGTTCGGGTTTGGTTCACTGGGTTTATTGTTTTGGTTTGGTTGGTTTAACCTTGGTTCACTGTTAGCTCTTTTTTTTTTCTACAGGGAAGAAGATGAAGAACAGGGGAATAAGGAAGAAAGAGAGGAAGAAGAGGAAGAGAGGGAAGGAGATTGGGTGCAAACAAAGAGAGAGAGAGAGAGAGAGAGAGAGAGAGAGAGAATGAAAACAGGGGGATTTCGGCGGTTTTTGCAGGTGGTGGTGGTGGCTGATTTGCAGGGCAGCCGGTTTGGTTGCAGGGGCAGCAACAGGGCAGTGGGCGCACAGGGCAGGGGGTGGTGGTGCATGAATGGTTAAAGGGACTTGGTTGGTGGTAGTAGAGTTAAGATTAAGATTGGTTATACCATGGGAGACTTGTTCTAATGGTGGAGAACCATAAATCACGTTGACTGAGGCAGATGCAGGGCTACGCCTGAAATGCATCCTGACTCTTGTCCCGATGGGTGCGATCAAATCTGTCGGGTCAAAATCCGATTCAGAATCAGATATGGCATTGACACCTGACGTACCTGTTCCATTGTGCGGTGGCAATAGATTGTTGATAACATTTCCCTGTGCTTGTTGTGCTGGGGTAGAGTCAAAGATAAGCCTCCCAGCATCTATCAAATCTTGCACTTTATGTTTCAATCCTCAGCATCTTTTAGTGGGATGCCCCGCTGCACCCATGTGGTATTCACAATGAACAGTAGGATCATACCGAGTGCTTTTGGATGCTTCCAGATTGGGTTGAGCAAGTGTTAAATAACCTCCTTTGAGCAAAGTTAGGAATAGATTAGTGAGTTTTATTGGGAGGGGAGTAAACAATCGCTCCCTTCGGAGTGGAGCCCGATTCTGCTGATACTGTTGCGGGAGCGGATTCTGCGGATATTGTTACTGGAACGGATTATGTTGATGGGTAGCTAGTTGATATGGGGGTCGTTGAACGACTTGCTGATACTGTGGGGGTTGGATGTTTTGCGAGTGCTGCGGTTGTTGGATACCTTGTTGGAACTGCTGCGGTTGGAAATTCTGCTGGACCTGAGGTGATTGGAAATTATGCTGATACGGCTAATGTGGAAGGGCTTGCTGAGCAGGTGCGGTCGGTATGATCAGAGGATTCTGGATCGGGTTAACCATGTTTTCTCCTTCCTTCCTCTTTTCCTCAGTTTTCTTACCGAATTGCTTCTTCTGCTCATTACTGCTTGTTCCAGACTGTTGCTTGGAAGCTGCAAAGGGATTTATAAGTTTTCCGATCTTAATGCCCTCTTCAATCCTGTCTATTGCTGGAATTAAAGAGGCGAAGGTGGCATTGACTTATCCTACCAGGTGGGTATAGTATGGTAGACCCAAAGTAGAGATAAATATTGAGACCATCTCCTGTTCTTGTAATTGAAGTCTAACTTGTGCAGCTAGTTCCCTCCATCTTTGGATGTACTCCCGAATCGATTCGTCCTTGCCCTTGGACTGTGCC
>JAUPMG010303951.1:0-16649 GCA_031762675.1 Pachysandra terminalis | reverse complement strand
TCTACCTGGATTACCCAATGAAGAACCATCGAAATTGGCCTTAAAATGACCCCTAGGCAGCGCTTTCCAGATTGTGAGCTTCTTAGGATTTCCAACCTGAGAATTAATCAACTCGTACCAATTACAAACAATACTATCCATGATTATTCCCCTGAATTCCTGTCTTGCGGACATCCAACTGACCGTCAAAGTCATGATGGAATCAATAATCCTAGGAGGATGTTGAATATCCTCAAAAATCCGCCTGTTCCGCTCACACCAAATAGTCCATAAGATTGAAAAGAAAAGAGCCTCGGAAAAAATCTTGCCTCTTGAACCCATGCCCATAATGCACCATTGATCAAACATCTCAACAATACGATCCAGGAGGACCCAATCTAACCCCATCAAATGTCAGAAATCTATCAAAATACCTCTTGCCACGGAGCAGTGAAGAAAGAGACGATCCACCAACTTCCCTTGATTCCTGCACATGAAACAAATATGTGGAAAAATAGCCAAATTGCCTATTCTCCTTTGGATCATATCACAAGTGTTAATACGATATAACAAAGTAGTCCAAACAAATAATACAATATACATCTACTCAGCACCCCACAATCCCTGTGATTCCCCATCATGGATTATTGACTCAAGTGCCCCAAATCAAATAACAAATATGCCTTCATTATTCTCTTCATATTATGTTTATTCTAGTAAGAAAAAGTCTGCATAACTGGTAGTTCACTCTCTTCCGTTACTTTTTTTTTTTTTGATCGAAGTACAGCGGTAAAAAGAAGAAAAACATAATTTGACTAATTCCAGGGAACAGCTTATGCTCTAGCATTCTCATTTAGAACATGTTTCTTTCCAGTGTTTTACAAGCAAATCAGGTGATTAAACCTCCAATAAGCCATCTCAATCCCTCTCATCCAAGCTAAAATAGTCATGAAATTCCCCTGGACCTCTAGATCCTGAAGCCCCTGTGGTCTTGCTTCTCCGGGGCCCATATGTAAAGCACTTAAAACTCTACTTGAACAGCATCCTCCTTTCCAAACGAACTAGAAAAAGTATAAAGGACATGATCCCTGAAATCTCTAAACACACTTCTAATTCCCGAGTAGCCTGGATTACCAAAAGAACAACCATCAAAATTCAGTTTAACCCACTCCACACCCGAAGGCCTCCAGCAACCTAGATAATGGATAGGGGTGAGGACAATGCAATCTCCTTTCACCTCTGATGACTAACAAACCCCTAAATTCCTGTTGACCAGACATCCATGATGCTATTAATGCCATCACTGGATCGATCACAGTATGTATGGAGGATCTCGTGTCCTCAAACACCTTCTTGTTCCTCTCCCACCATACTGTCGCAATTTTCCCTATTATACCTCTTATAATGGCCGATGTACATTAGCAAAAATGATATATCGCTCAATATTGCAATATATCACCAATATTGCAATATACCTCCCAATTATTATAAAACTACAATTACATCATGGATTTATATTGTCATCTATGGAAAGAGGATATATCTCTTGATATATCAAAGGATATATCAAATTTAAAACCATGCAAACACTAATGCTGAGTGAACAAGGCAGCAACAAAGTTTGTACTAAGCCAAATTAGATATGGATAAAATTTATGAACATACTGAAGCATCAAGTGAATATACTAGAATCAAGGAAATCTGTGCAACTCAACTATAGAGCGAAGATAAAATACCTGAATAAAGTATGGATATCCTGCCTTCATAAAGAGAATGTGTAAAATAAATATATACATATATCAACTGAAAACTAATCACAGTGATCTCAATGAAATGAAAGTGGAACAAATCGTTATATTACTTCAAGAGACAAGCATCCAACCCCAGCCCCTAATATATTGTTTCTGTAAATATGAAGAATGAATAATTATATCCAGCTTACTTGTGAATGAAGAATACAAGGAGCCTATTTATAGTTTAGCATTTAACTTATATTTCTAACACTTAACTAATGTGGGACAACCATATAGACACTTTACATATTTACCCTTTAACACTCCCCCTCAAACTGGAGCATACATATCCTATGCACCCAACTTGTCACAAATATATTTCACACAAGTCCCACCCAATGCTTTAATAAACAAATCTGCTAATTAGTCTGCAGATTTTACATAAACTATATTAATCACTTTCTGTAAGAGCTTCTCGCGGACAAAGTGACAGTCAACCTCAATGTGCTTTGTCCTCTCATGGAACACTGGATTAGAAGCAGTATGAACAGCAGCTTGGTTGTCACAAAAAAGGTTCATAGGATTAGACTGAGTAAACCCAAATTCTTCTAGCAAGTGTTTCATCCATACTAACTCACAAGTAGTATGTGTCATCGCCTTGTACTCTGATTCAGCACTAGATATGGCAACTACTGTTTGTTTCTTGCTCTTCCATGAAACAAGATTACCTCCAACAAGAACACAGTAACCTATAGTAGATCTCCTATCACCAGGAGATCTAGCCCAATCTGCATTAGTGTAGCTTTCAACACGTATGTGACCATGATCCTTATACAATAGACCATTGCCCGGAGCCCCCTTGAGATATCTTAGAATACGTATCACTGCATCCCAATGTGTAGCCCGATGTGAATCCATAAATTGGCTAACCACACTAACTGCAAAAGCACCATCAAACCTGGTGATAGTTAGGTAATTAAGCTTCCCAACTAGACGTCTATACTGTCCTAGATCATCAACTAGTTCCCCTTAATCTGGCAATAATTTGGAGTTGGGATCCATAGGGGTATCTAAGGGCTTGGTCCCCAACATTCCTGTCTCATTCAACAAGTCTAGAACATATTTCCACTGATAAGCAGATCTCTTCACTAGATCTAGCCACTTCAATGCCCAAGAAGTATCTAAGATGTCCCAAATCTTTGGTTTGAAATTAAATTTGTAAGAAGGATTTTAACTCCTAAATGCCCCTAGCATCGTCACCAATTATAACAATAACATTAACATAGACAATTAACAGAATCTTACCCATTGTAGTGTGTCTATAGAAAACTGAATGGTCAACATCACATCTCTGAAGGCCGAATTCTGAAATCACATCACTAAACCTGCCAAACCAAGCGCGAGGAAACTGTTTCAAACCATAGAGAGATTTTCTTAGCTTGAAAACCAGACTACTAGACGACTCCCCCTGAGCAACAAACCCAAGTGGTTGCTCCATGTAAACCTCCTCTAGTAGAGCACCATTAAGAAACACGTTCCTAACATCCAGTTGATGTAAGGGCCAGTGATAGGTGGTGGCTAAAGAAATGAAGAGACGGACAGAAGCAATCTTAGCCACCGGTGAAAAAATCTCTGAATAATCAAGGCCATAGACTTGAGTATAGCCCAATAACTGACTTTCTCGGCGGAAGAGGGACCAAGTCCCAAGTACCAGTGTCTTTCAGAGCAATCATTTCATCTTGCATAGCTTGGTTGCAACCAGAATGGGAAAGTGCCTCCGAAACAAACTTAGGAATAGAAATGGCAGACACAAATGCAATAAAGGAAGAAAAAATTGGAGATAAATTATCATAAGATACAAAGTTAGAAGTAGGATGAGAAGTAGTACAAGAACACTTACCCTTCCGAAGAGCAATCGGAAGGTCTAAATCTGTCTGTTCTGGAGGAGTGAATGGTGGAGCCGAAGACACGGAAGGCGGTAGCGGAGCAACGGAGTCCGGTAGAATCTCTGAGGGCGAGCGATGAGTATAAAACTGCAAATCAGGTCGAGACAAACGGGTTGAAACATCAGGGATAGATGGAACTATAGTGGGGACAACTGGGATGGGCAAAGGTACGGGTAGCATAAAATCAAGATCAGTAGCAAAATGTGACTCAGAATAAAAAGGGATAGACTCAAAGAAGGTGACATCGGCGGATACAAAGTATCGGTAGAGAGGACTGTAACACCGGTACTCTCTTTGGGTCCTAGAGTATCCCAAGAAATTGCACCGAATGGATCAAGGATCTAATTTGTCACTGCCCGGGGACAACTGATGAACAAAGCATGCACACTAAAAAACACGAGGAGCCACCAGGAAGAGTGACTTAGTAGGAAACAGAGTAGAGTGAGGTGCGTGTCCACTAAGAATAGAAGATGGCATTCGGTTAATTAAATGACAGGCAGTAAGGACAGCATCCCAAAAAAAAAAATTTGGAACACGCATTTCAAACAACAAGGTGTGTGTGACTTCTAACAAATGTTTGTTCTTTCTCTCTGCAACACCATTTTGTTATGGTGTGTGAACACAGAAAGACTGATAGAGCATGCCAGAGTGTGCCATATAAGTTCAGAAAGGGTCAGAGAAATATTCTCGTGCATTATCACTTCGAAGGATATGAATAGAGCAATCGAATTGAGTTTTAATTTTAGCACAAAATGCACAAAAGATAGAAATAATTCGGACCAATTTGTCATTAAGTAAAGCCAAGTTAGTCAAGAATAGTCATCGACAAAGGTAACAAAATACCGATACCCCTTTTTAGAGATTATACGATGAGGTCCCCATACATCGGAGTGGACAAACTGAAAGGGACTAGGCGCCAGTTTATTGACTCGAGGGGCAAATTGAACACGATGATACTTTCCCAACTGACATGACTCACACTCTAAAGATGCTAAAGAACATAAACTAGGAACTAAATGCTTCAAATTAGCTAAGGACGGGTGACCAAGCGGCAATGGATCTGATGAAGAGATATTGGAGCAAGAGTAAAGGCAATGGGGGATGGAGTGACAGGATCGCCATCAAAGTAGTAGAGACCATTGGACCCATGCCCGACGCCAATCGTCTTCCGGGTCGTCAAATCCTAAATAAGAACAGAATTAGGAAAAAAAAGACACAACAGTTAAGATCCTTAGTCAATTTACCAACAAATATTAAATTAAATGAAGAACGTGATAAATACAAAACAGATGACATGGATAAAGATGAAGAGGGTTGGGCAGTCCCGATTCCTTCAATAGGAGTGGACGACCCATCTGCTAAAGTAACTGGGGGAAGGGATTACGACAACTGGAGAGATGTAAAAAGACTAGATATACCTGTCAAGTGGTAAGTAACTGCAGAGTCAATTATCTATGGGAAAGAACCAGAGGATATGCAAGCAGTAGGTGTACCTCCTCTCGGTGCTAGGGAAGTAGACGAAGTAGAGGCCTGGTGAGATGCCTGTAGCTGAAGAAGCTGAGAGTATTCTTCTCGAGAAACAGTAACAGTATCTACAGCAACTAGAGCAGAGTATCCAGGATCAGAAACAACAGCATTCGCAACCTAAGGAGGACGTCCATGGAGTTTCCAGCATGTTTCCTTGCTATGCCCATCGCAGCCACAAAAAAAGCATTGTCTGGTCTGACCTCTACCACGTCCAGTGCGGCCACCACGAGATCCCCTGCCATGTGCTCCACGGGTGGAACCACCCCTACCAAAAACTGGTGGAGGAGTCTGAGTAACAAGTGCCGAATGATCAACAACCGGAAGAGGTGAGGGTGGCTTAGTACTCGTGAACAGTAAGCAATCCCAAAGATGGGAGGCTTTGATACCGTGTAAATATGAAGAATGAATAATTATATTCATCTTACTTGTGAATAAAGAATACAAGGAGTCTATTTATAGGTTAGCACTTAACCTATATTTCTAACACTTAACCAATGTGGGACAACCATATAGACACTTTACATATTTACCCTTTAACAATCTCTATCATGGTTTGATGTCCCAGAACCAAGTTCTAGAACGGACATGGCCAGTACCAGGCAGTCCAGATCCAGTCCACTAAAATCGAACCAGATTGTTACCACTTGTCTTTTTTAATAAACAGATCAGTGCACTGCATATAAGAAAAGAAAAAAGAAAAATAGAAAACGGTAAATGACAAAACATAGCCGATACTTGCAAGAGGGAGTCAATAGAATAATACAGAATATAATAAATAAGAGAAAACCCAACAGACACGAGAGCAATAACTAACATCCAATTGCAAACAGATCAAGAAAGGTAAAGCTCTCATTTGCTGACAAAACCACAGAATAGTATTCAAATATGGCATAACGAAAAATTTCAAAATTGCTTTTTAGTATAGTCCATTATATTGGGTACTTGGGTAGTGCTCCTTGATAAATTCCTGGACCACTACTGCTGAAGCTCAACTTGGATTTCATTCTTCCTGTGTAAGCAGTAATAAAATTACACTAACATGTTTGGTGAAAACGATCCATAAATAAAGTAATCGAGCAACAAGACACTTTCTTAGCCTCCACTCAGCGTGTAGCATGACACAACATGCCTTGCCTCCACTGTACTGCACTATATCACATGGTATTTAAGCAAAATAGGAAGGAGGAAAAGAGGTTCAAGTGTGCAAGCATGGAACTCCATATTAGAGATAGGTCATTAGTGTTGCACCAAAATCCAATTCTCACGGTTTGATATACTCAAATAGTTCTCCCCTTCTCCTCTTTAATGTAGCCAGCTAAAGGAAAACCATGGTACTAATTTTGGTCGATATGAAGTAACTCACAAGATAACAATTTGGAACTCAAATGACACATCTAAATCCACTAAAAATAGTTTGGTCCTTCCATTTAAAAAAGCTGGTACATATAAGTACTTCTCAACTCTTTTCATGCCATTCACTAAAACATTAAATGATCAATAACTATAAAAAAGAAATCAGAGAAAAAGAAAATTGAAAATTTTAGGTTTGATGCTAAGCATGTTTTAATTTCGCAGCTTGAATATTCATTAAGAGCCAGATTATATTGAAGATAGCTTTCTTAATCAAGTTGCAGTCCGTTGCAATTTACTTTTGCTATACGTACACGACTTCACGTGATCATTCTAAAACGAAATCGGTAACAAGCTCAAATTCAAAGGGCAAAGATTCGGTATCTATCATACTTCAACTTGCTCGATCCAAACAAGCATAAAAATCATCCAAAATACACAAACAACTGCATATTAACTGAAACAAAACAGTAATAAAAGCAGAACACTCGCGTATTGACATGGAAGAACGTAAAAAAGCGTAACAAAGGAAAGCAAACGAATCGACTAAGCTGTGATCATAGGGTAGCTTACTTTGGTAGTGTCGAGCCAAACCAAATCAAGCGGATTGAAATCTAGAGGAGAGTAAGGACAGTCGAGAATTGACCAAGCTCTAAGCTGCGTGGAAGCAAAACCTGGGATTATAATCCCTGAAAGCTTCGAGTAATCTCCAGAAAACCCTCCGCCGTTGACGGAGTTTCTCTGCAGAGTTCCGAGAACAAGAAATGTAACGATGAGGTAACGAAGTTCTTTCATTTTGGAATGGATAGACGAGAGTCTGTCTACGAGGAGAGAAAGAGAGATTGTGTCCTGTTTTCTAGTGTGGAACTAACCATCTGTTCTGTTGGGCATGGGCATTGCAGCGTTGAAATGATATTTTTTGTCCGATACGAACCGGAACCACTTTGGAACCATAAAATTTTCTCTGCTACCCGTGTATTTTATCTGTAAGATTCTGATCTCTTCTTTTTAGGCTCTTTCTTTTGGCTAAAACAAAAAGGTAACCCTTTTTTCTTTTTCTTTGTTTTTTTCTCTTCGAAATTCTCTTCTTTTATTTTTCTTTTTTTTTTTTGTCTTAACCACGTGGTGTCCTACACCCACATAAGTGTGGAACTAATCTACGTTCAGGCAGGTGCGTTAAAGGTAAATCCATGACCACGAGTGCTTCTAGTGAGATTCGACTTACCTCCGAAGACGTTCACTATAGCCCAACTTGCTACTAACTAAACCACACATCGATGGTTCAAAGGTTTTTTTAATCCTTTGTACCTTAACTTTTTGTTTTTTACTTAGTTCTGTTAAACTCTTATATCTAGATCTAGTTATATAATATCACATGGTCAAAGTTATTGTCTTTTTTTATTTTTTTTTGTAGTTAATAAGCAAATATAGCTTGTTTTTAAACACTAACTATAATA
The DNA here is from genome assembly GCA_031762675.1 of Pachysandra terminalis. Taxonomy (NCBI): domain Eukaryota; kingdom Viridiplantae; phylum Streptophyta; class Magnoliopsida; order Buxales; family Buxaceae; genus Pachysandra; species Pachysandra terminalis. The sequence goes on along the minus strand of JAUPMG010303951.1, from coordinate 8,657 downwards.
GGACTATAACGGGCCGAATTTGGGTTGGGCCAGACTGGACCGGATCCACCATGATCCGAATCCGAATCCAACTAAATTCAAGGATTCCGAATCCGACAGATCTTTCATATGAGTAATTGAATCCAAGTCCGATTAAATTTCTAGGATCCGTATTCAAATTCGACTAAGATCTAAATCTGATTATATATTCGAATAAAAACGTTTAAAAATGAAATAAATAACAAATTATTTAAAATGCAATACAAATAGATTATCAAATATCAGTGGATAATGTAATTTAACTTAAATTAAAAGCATATTCTAAAGAAAGAAAACAACAATAGAAAAAATGCTACACATATGACATATATGTTAATCTAATCGGATTCGAATCTTAATCGGGTCGGGTGTACCAATATCCGGATCCGATTATAAATGGATCCAATTATTCAAATCTAAATCCGATCTGACGGATATCAAATCGGATAAAGATCTGACTTAATTGGATAAATTTAAATGAATTCGTGTCGATATCGAATCTAGATCTAACCCATTGATAGCCCTAACCTATACTACTATTTCTTGTTATGGAATAATATATATATATATATATATATATATATATCATAAAAGGTAGCCTAAATTATTTATGTCATTCTCAATCTGTTAAAAAATACATAATATAAGCATAAATGATAATAGAGGTGAAACAATGGTAAGAATTGAGAATCGTTAGATTTTTAAAAGCAATCAATTTTGTTATATTAGATTACTCATTCATAAGAAAGGAGAATATTGACGAGGATGCTGCAAATATAATTAGGATCGATGGGTTTCACTTAGGCTCTTTTTGTTTCACCGAGAAATCCAGAAAAATTAGGAAAAGATCATTCAGAAAAATATTTTAACAAAAAATAAATTTCTCCTGTTTTCTGGTTGTTTGGGTATCATCAAAAATATAAAAAGGAAAAACAGTGATATCTCCTTTATAAAGCTTCCCTTGCTTCGAAGAACGACGAAGATCTTCCTGCCAATGTTTTCAGTGACGAAGAACGATCTAAATATCAGCATTGAACATCCGACGACCATTGATTAGTGGTCGTTGATGGAGGAGAGTATTGAATCAATTGAAAATTTTTGTTCCAAGACGAAGACAATGAACAAACCAAGGTTTGGTATAACAAATGTGAAGTAGAGAATATTGGGCAATTTTGTTTGGTAAACAAGGAATCAAAGACGACCCAAAAAATTATTTTTGTTGTTATCTTCTTGGAGATTCTCAAGTAGCATCAGTTGATTTTCCAGCACTGAACCCATCGTTGATGGAGAAGAGTATTGAGTCAATAGTGATGGAGAAAAGTTAGCAAACAGATGTAGACACAGAAAAATTCAAGATCAAAATTTGCCACATAGCACGATCTCATAAGGTGGATCTTACTTAAGGATAAAGTTCTATAAGATAAATATGAACTTTTTACTTAAGTAAAAAAAGAAAAGAAAAGAGAATAATATTACGTAAGTTGCTCTCAGATGGGTCTCACGAAGAGATATCTACTTAATTTTTAATTATCTCTAAATTGTGATAATTACCTTTAAGTAATGGAGAATTACAGGACTCTACCTCTCTTCATCTATAAATAGGGGTCATCTCTTTCAAATCATGGAGGAGTGTCAAAGAAAAGAAGTGCTACTCCCCTGAAGTCTGGACAGAAACCAAAGAGAAGAAGTGTTGTTGCCCAAGAAGAAGAAGCCAAAGAGAAGAGATATTAGAGCTCTGACACCTTGAAAACCTACATCCTTGAAAGCCATAAGCAAAAGAGAAGGATTGTTGAAGCCTTAAAGCCCTAGAGAAGAACTCTTTGTAAAGAGTTAATCTCTTACAATCACCTCTACAAAGAAAGAATACGCAATCACAAAGGCTCTTCTTAAAGATAAGATCTTCACAACCGAGTACACGCAAATCACGGAATGAATGACATCTATACCCATTATGAAGTTTGAGAATCACGCCATCTGGCCCTCGTCTTTATTAAAACACTCTTGAAGACCTGAAGATCTACAGACTTGAAGTTCCAAAGTACAACATTCAAGCATGTCTGGAGATTCAAGTTCTTCACTCTCTGAATACGCTCAAAATCCCAAAGATCCACATCAAGACGAAGCTTTCGACCCAAATCTTCCATAAATCTACGAGCCTGAAAATCAAGCCGAAGACTTCACATCGACCCAAGATTAAGCTGTTGCAACCCTTGGATTGAAGACGCCCTGAAGTGAAGAATCAAATGACGTTTTCTTTCGTACAAAGAAAGCCTTAGAGATTGTAATGTCATTTTTTAATACAAATTATTTTGTGATACAGATTTTGTTCGTTGATTTCTCGATTAACAAAATTTGTGTTTACAAATTTGGCACGCTCGGTGGGACAATCTCTACCTTTCATCTCTTTATTTCCTCAAAGTTTGTTCAAGATTTAAGCTAGTATCAATTTCTTCCAGATCAACTCCATCCAATCCTCTGCTGAAGGATACTACTGAAAATCCAAGTTCCAAGCCAACGAGATCTGACCCTATAAATCATCTGAATGCTGGATCAAGTCTCAACACTTAAGCCGGTAGAGTAACGACAAGGAGCTAAGTCACACAATCCGCACATTTAAGGTGATGTTTTGGCGCTCAGAACGCGAATCAGCATTTTGAGCGTGGGAAGGTCACCAATCCGCGGATTGGGTAAATGTATAAAACGGGGTAAGTTTTGATATTTTTAAAACTCAAAATGAGGTAATTTGTGATATTTTTAAAACAATTTGGGGTTAAAGTTTGGAAAATGGGGTAAGTTTTGATATTTTTAACACTTAAAAAATGGGTAATTTAAGATATTTTTAAAACAATTAGGGGTTAAAGTTTGAAAAAAGAATCAACATTTTTGTTATTTTAGAAATTTTTTTAGAAAAATACAAAAACAAGTAGGTTTTATTTTTTTTTTAAAAAAAGATTAAGGTTGCGTTTGGCCCGACTTCTCTAAGTACTTATTGCAACTTATAACTTACATAAGCACTTTTTAAAATTAAATATGCATTTGGTAGTGATTATGGATAAGGGCTTACCCATAAGCACTAGAGGAAGATTACCCATAAGGAGAAATTGCTGAGAGCAGCTTCTCTCAAGCTTTTATGTGTTAAGCTATTTCACAACTTTAGTAATATTTTTAAAATACCTATTTTACCCCTAAACTTAATGAGCACTTAATTAAATGTTATTTCTAAACTTTAATAATATTTTTATAATACCTATTTTACCCTTGAACTTTCATAAGCACTTAAATAAATGTACTTATCAAATGTTATTTTCTTTAAGTAAGCAGTTTATTGTTGTTGTGGATAAGTGCTCCCATTGAGCCACTTATCCAACAAGTGCTTATCCAAAAGCACAAGCCGGGCCAAAAGCATGAGCTTTTTGAACGATGGCCACGTGATTTTTAGGAGAAGCAATATTAGTTAGGGGTGTTAATTGGTTCGGTTTATACCAAAAACCGAATAAACCAAACCGAAAAAATCGGTTTGGTTTGGGTTTTTTCATTTTGGTTTGGTTATGGTTTAGAAAACAAAAAACTGAATTAGTTCGGTTTAGTTTTCGGTTAAGGCTTTGACTAAACTGAACTGAACCAAAAAAACCGAAGTAGATTATATATAATATATAGATATGTGTGCGTATGTGTTTTGTATAGAAAATAGTATTAATTTTATCAAACCGAATCGAAAAACCAAATTTTTTGGTTTCTATTTCAGTTTTGGTTCGGTTTTCAGTTTTATCCATTATAGATCGATTTGGTTTTCGGTTTTCTAATTCGGTTTTTATTTTGGTTTGGTTTGGTTTTTGGTTTAGTGTTGGTGATGCACAAACCGGTAAATTGACAAAAGGAATGTCAAATAACTAAATAGATCTGAGCAACAAAGGATTCAAACTTGCTTACACTGGCCTAAATCAAGAAATTGACCGTTCCAATGCAAGGTTTTTTTATGGAATAAAATGAAGAAATAAAAGGTAAGATCAGTCAAGAATGATCAGAAAGACAATACAGAACTGAAAGATCAGGGGAGAGAGTTTAGACAAAAAGCTCTGTAATTCTCAGAGGATGCCTAAGAAAAATGATCTAAACCCTTCTCCCCAGATGCCCTTCCTCCTCCCTTTTATAGCTTTAGACCCATTGTATAACCGTTGGTAACGTTTTATGAACAGCTTTGAATACATTTAACTGAACAGACATTTTGGTCTGAATATTCAATATCCAAAACATCTAATTCAATATATAACGCTTCAATAAATGTTTTTATAACGTTTGCTTCAGTTAATGAATCTAACGTTATAAACATAATGACTTATCTTTCTGGCCCTCAATTCCTGAAAGTCTAATGTTTATTTCTCCCATTTCGAGTGAGTTACTTCGAAATTATGATCTTCGAAGAATGGCTAAATGTTAAGGAGTATCAACTTAACAAAATATAACTCATGTCATTGTCATACATCTATTTTGAGTAACAATTTCGAGGTTGAAATGTAGCGCATTAAAAGATAATTCGAAATATTGACTATCTTAAAGAAATGATTCTAAATTGGCTATTTTGGGAAGCTATTTCGAAGAATATAATTATCATAGATATTTCGAAATACATCTTCAAAAATCACAGTAATTACTATTTCGAGATATAACTTCAAAGTATGATAGCGAATTCATCATTTGTGGTTGCTAATCTTTATGTGCATTCTATTTCGAATGTTCTCGTTCACAGATAATTATTCGAGTCATATCGTCGAAATAACTTTTGAAATTAACTATCCGAAATATAATGTTTGAATGACACTATACCACGTGTCAAAATATAATTAAATTGAATCAATTTTAAATTGACTCATTATCAGTGTAATGTAATTCAGTTTGGTTTCGGTTTGACCACTAAACCGAAACAAACCGATCGAATTACACCCGTAATATCAGTGTCAAGAGAATCGGTTAATTCTTCTATTTCCTAAAAACGAAACCGGAAAGAAAAAGGTCGTAAACAAACATCGAGGACTTCTAATATTCGCGGCTAATTGATTATAATAGTGACACGATTTGTAAACTTTCCATCTGACCGTCCAGAGGTTTGTTGCATAATACAAGTCATGAAAGAGGATTCTTTTTTGTCTTTCTTCTATAAGGCTCTGTTTAGATAGCGGGATTTTATAAAAAATAAAGAAAAGATGGTTTTCTTGGATAATATGCGTGTATGGATATCCACAAGTGAGGGTAAAATATTTCGGTCAAACTCTTTTGAATGCATAAAAAGGATTCTTTTTGTTTTTCAATAAAAAATAAAGAACTTGTTCAAAAAAAAAATAAAAAAGGTGGGAAAAAGAGCATATTTTGCATCTTATCATTTACAATCAAAATTTTTTTCTTCCTACACTTATATAATGAAGGGTAAAATGGGTAATTGAATTTTTTTTCTCATTCATTCTTATTAATCAAACATCAAAATCAAATTTTTTTGTTTTAGTCATATATTTTTCAGATACAACCAAATAGCTTCCAGAAAAATTTATTTTACTTTTCAACATATTTCTTTCTCAACTAACTTTCTGAATACTCTTAACATCCAAATGGAGCTTAACGGTGTGTTTGTTTGATCGGAAAGTAGTGCGAGAAAAGAATTTATTAGAAAGTAAAGTTAAGAAAAGAAAAGAAAAGGAAAAACGAAAAAACTACTTGTCTTGGTGTTGTTTGATTGTTTGGAAAACAAAACAAGATTTGACTGAAAATGTAGATTATAGTGTTTGGATAATTAGAAAGTTATATAAGAAAGTGAACACAAACTAGTCGTTACAATACAATTATTTTCTTTTTCAACTTTTTCTCGTCATTTTGAGGAAGAACGAAATAAGGGTGTTTGACTGAAATTTATAAGGGCTTGAAAAAATGTTTTCCAATGAGTCGCGTTTTCTCATTTATCCAAACATTCAAAAATTATGAAAAAATAACTAACTACTTTCCTTTCCCAAGCTTTTCGACCAACCAAACACACCTTAAAACATTTAAGATAATGCAAATCGTAGATCCTACAAATTAGAATTTAAGCAAGTCGAAAGCAAGATTATCCAAAAAAAGTTATAAGGGGATTTTATTAACAACGATAATTAATTCAAATTAAAAGACTTGTTTGTATCATCAATAAGCAATCTTCAAGGCATGACGTGACACACCCATTTGGGTGTGGGACTAATCCACTTTCGGGGCGGGAGCAATTATGGTAAATCCTTGGCTACGAGTGCTTCTGGTGGGATTCGAACTCCAGACTTACCTCCGGAGGCGCCCACTAGAGCCCAGCTTGCTACCAGCTGAGCTACACATCGGTGGTTCATCATAATTTTTTCTTGGTCAATAAATCCAACTCAATATATATTTATTGCAAAGGACTTATAAGACCCAATTGAGAAGTAAAGCTCCAACATATCTATACTGAAGTAAATGGTTACTTACATTGCTTAACCAATTTGGGCACAAATTAACTATAACCATTAGTGTTTTAGATTTTGACTTAGATATCCTAATACTTTGTGTAGGACTTTGCATTCTTAATTCTTAGTTAATTCCATATAATCTCTAATATAATATTAAAAATATATTAATTCCAGGGCCCTAGGGATTAGTTGTGGTGTCCGCAAGCTGGCCTGGAACATGCCAATAAGCTCAACCCAGGTCGCAATAAATAGACGTTATAAACCTGTATGTAATAACCTCAACCCAACTGTAGACAGTTTCTAACGGGTTTTTGGATTACAAATTGCCACTTCGACAGTTACCAGGGCTGAAAATGAGATGAGCTTTGTCTAACTCGGCTTAGGCTCGTTAAAATATTTTGGGTTCGGGCTTAGCTCGCAAAAAGCTCAATTTGTAAAAGGCGTGGCTCACAAAGAAAATTTAGATTAGTACAAATATATTAATATTATAGTTGATGATTATTTCTATGAGTTAGTCTACAATACCGATATTTGTTAATCTACATAGTGGAGAATTTCATCTACAACTATTAATTTTATTTTTCTATGAAATTTCAACTGTTAACAACTAGTCGGTACTATACAGAGGTTAGCATAGTAGAATTTTCTTATTTTTATATATAATATAATATATTAACATTTGTATTTAATACTAATACGTAGTATAAGATATAAGAGTATAGATGTATAATCTAATATACAAATCAAGTTGATCTGTAACCGATTTTTTTTTTTCGGGTTTAGACTTGGCTCGCAAGTCTAATTTCTCAAGCTCGACTCATACAAGTTGAGCAAGAAACCGACCCTAGCCGAGGTTGATAGCCCTAACATTAAGACTCTGTTTCGATAGTCAGATTTTGTGGGAAAATAAAGAAAAAACGACTTTCCTGCATGACATGCGTGTTTAGATACCCGTATAGTGTGGGTCTCACAAAAAAGGTTTCAGTCACTCCTTTGACTGTAGAAAAATGCCATTTTTGTTTTTCGATAAAAATAAAAGAAATTTGTGACAAAAGAAAGTGAAAATGTGAGAAGAAGAGCATGTTCCCCATCCTACCCTTCACCACCAGAGATTTTTTTTCCAATGCTTATATAGTGAAGGATAAAATAGGCTAATAAAAAACTTTTCTCATTCATTCCTATTAACCAGATATCAAAATCAATTTTTTTTGTCACTCATACTGGTGATCGGTAAAAATGGCGGAAATCGCGATTTTGGCGCGATTTAACCGGTTGACCCAAAAATCGCTTGATTTTTGCCATATTTGAAGTCGATAAAGTCTTCTAAGTCCGGAACGCTCAAACCGTTCGCCTAAACCGAAAAATCGGCTGGCGGACGGCGCTATGCCCAACTCAACAAGCGAAAAAGCAAGAAAGGAAGACGGATGCGCGATTTACATGGTTCGGCGAGGGTGCCTACATCCATGGGTTGCCCTTAGGCAGTTTTCCTTCTCATCAAAGATACATAAATTTACATCATGGCTACATAGCAAAATATTACAATGTCGGAGAATGGGGAAGAAGAGAAGAAATATCCAAAAAATCGTCCTCCCACCTTTGCCTTCCATGGTGGTGACACCTTCTTCTGTGTCTCCCCCCCCTTCCCTCCAAAGCCAGAGAAAAAGTCTCTCCTCCCCCCAAACCCCCCAGAAAAGTCCCCTTGCCTTTGTCCTCCTCTGCCTTCTTATCCCTTGTCTCATTGACAAGACTTGACAACACCTATCACATCACACTGAAGAAAGCAAGTGTTGACCGATAAATGCAATATGTAGTGCTGTGAAGAGTGCTCGGGAGTGGCATTAATAGTGCATGTGAATAGTAACCGAGGTTGGCCTATGAATAGTGCACCCGTGAATAGTGATCCGAGGGTGGTACGTGAATAGTGCACCCGAGGTGAGCATACACAATGCACGTGAATAGTGATCCGAAGGTGGCACGTGAATAGTGCACCCGAGGTGAACATGCACAATGCATGTGAATAGTAAACCGAGGTTGGCCTATTTTAGGCCTGTGAATAGTAAACCGAGGTTGGCCTATTTTAGGCCTGTGAATAGTAAACCGAGGCTGGCCTACCCGGGGTCATGTGAAAATTGTCTGCAGACTTCAAAAAGTCAAGAAAATGTGCTATGTTATGCAGTCAAT
>JAUPMG010303932.1:0-16651 GCA_031762675.1 Pachysandra terminalis | reverse complement strand
CTCCAAAACCAAAGAAGAACATGAAGGACATCTCCGACTTGCCTTACAAACATTGGTGGATCACAAATTTTCTAAAACAATTTCTAAGTGTGACTTTTGGTAGGAAGAAGTGAATATCCTAGGACATGTTGTGTCTAAAAATGGAATTTCAGTGGACACAAGCAATGTTGAATCATACTAAGTTGGGAACAACCCAAGAACGTATCGGAAGCTCGCAGTTTTCTTGGATTGAAGGGATACTACCGTCGATTCATTGAAGGATTCTCTCGCATCACAGTACCTTTGAGCAAACTCACAAGGAAGGACATGAAGTTCGTGTAGGACGACGCATGCCAAAAACCTTTCCAACACTCAAGGAGAAGTTGACAACAACACCAGTTTTGACCATTCCGGAAAGCGGCGTGAAGTTCGTGATCTACGCCGATGCATCCTTATTGGGACTTGGCTGAGTTTTGATGCAAGAAGGGAAGTTTGTAGGCTACATTTCAACACAACGCAAACCACATGAAAGAAACTACCCTACACATGATCTGGAGTTGGCAGCCATTGTTTTTGCTTTGAAGATTTGGCAATATCATCTCTTTAGAGAGACCTTTGAAATATTTTCTGAATACAAGAGCTTGAAGTACCTTTTCTCACAAAAGGACTTGAACATGCGACAATGAAGGTGGATGGAGCTGGTCAACGACTACAATTTCTCACTTTAATATCATCCGGGCAAAGCAAACGTTGTAGCGGACGCACTCAGCCAGAAGCCTAGAAGCACTGTAGCACACATGATGATTTAAGAATGGAGGATGTATTAGAAGCTTGCTGAATTCAACATCGAAGCTCGTGTAGCAGATCAAGGGGTAAGGTTATGCAACATCCTTGCTAACCTTCACTCAAAACCAAAATCATTGAACTACAAGGAAAGGAGCCATGGATTCAAGACCTAGCCAATGATGCAAGACCTAGCCAATGATGCTAAACGACCAGATTGGACCAAAGAGGAAGACGGAAGCATTTGATTAAAGGAAAGACTTTGTGTACCACATGATGAAGAGATGAAGAGAGAGATTCGAGAAGAAGCTCACTATTCCCGATACTCGATCCATCCCGAAAGAACAAATATGTACTACGATCTACGATACAACTACCAGTGGAGACGAATGAAGGTTGACATTGAAGAGTTCGTAACTAAGTGCGTAGTTTGTCAACAAGTCAAAGTTGAACACCAAAATCCAGCCGGAACACTCCAACCTCTACCAATTGGAGAATGGAAGTAGGAACACATCTCAACGGACTTCATCACGAGACTACCCAAGACCCGCAACAATCACGACATGACTTGGGTGATCGTGAATAGGCTAACCAAATCACACACTTCATATCGATAAGGAATTCAATGAACTCGGACGAATTGGCGAGATTGTACGTGAAGGAGATAATCTGATCGCACAGAGTACCTATCACCATTGTTTCATGCCGCGGATCACAATTTACTTCAAGATTTTGGGGGAGTTTGCATGAAGCTTTGGGAAATCAACTAAATTTCAGCATAGCGTTTCATCCTCAAACCAATGGCCAAACGAAAAGTGTTAACCAAGTACTTGAAGAACTGCTGAGATCTTGTGTTCTTGACTTCAAGAGAAGTTGGGAGGATTACATGGCACTTGTAGAGTTTTCCTACAACAACAGCTACCAAACAAGCCCTGGAATGCCACCCTTCGAAGCACTGTACGGGAGACCTTGCAAATCACCATTGTTCTGGAAGGAGGAGAATGTTCACATTCCCTTAGGACTGGAGTTAGTTGATGAAACAACTGAGAAGATTAAACTCATTAGAGAACGACTCGCTACTGGTCAACACCGACAAAAGAAGTACGCTGACTTAAAAAGAAGGAAGCTGGAATTTCAAGTAGGAGACTGCTTTTTCCTCAAAGTTACACCAACCAAGGGAGTATTCAGATTTGGGAAGAAGGGTAAGTTAGCACCCCGATTCATTGGACCATTCAAAATTACATAACGGATTGGAGAAGTGGCCTACAAATTGCAACTACCGTCTAGCTTGGACTTAGTGCATGATGTATTCCATGTCTCAATGTTAAGGAAGTATCATCCAGATCCAACAAGTGTGATTGATTGGCAAACAATCACAATCCAAGACAATGCAACATATGAAGAGGAAACTGTAGAGATTTTGGATCGAAAGGAACAAGTCCTACGCAACAACCAAAGGTCGAGATTCTATGAAACAATCACGGAGCATTCGAAGCAACAAGGGAACTTGAAGCTGACATAAGGGAGAAGTACCCGCAACTCTTCATATGAGGTAAGTGAATTTCAAGGAAGAAATTTTCTTTAGGAGGGTAGGATGTAATAACCCAACAAAATAATAAGGTTAATGTGTAAATACCAGAAAGTTAGGGGTTGATTTAAAATTTTAGTAACTGCTATATTGTTTGACTTTTGACCTATTGTGATTGGTGGGTTGTACAAATAGGAAACTAAGCTACAGCACATACAATCATAACTTCTAAAAATAAACATGCGGTTAGGATCTTGTAGGAGATTCCAATCTCCAATTAATGGCTCAGATTTAAAAGCTTACAATTAGTAAGTGTTCTCTACAAACAAATTTAGTAAGAAAGCTAAGATTCTAAAACTAAAATAGAAACACAACCAACTTAGAAATAAACCAATATGAGCTGGGAAATTAATCTAAAGGCTAAGATTTAAAATACCCAATCAATGGTTGAGATTAAAAGTCCATAGTAACTAATCCTAGAGCTCCTAAATGCCTATATAAGCATAAGGCCTTGGGAGGTTGATTCATCACTAGGAGAAGAAGAAGAGGAAGAAGAAGATCAAGAGGTATAACTCTCTACACCAACCTTCAAACTCAAGGAAAGTATTTAAGGATAACTTGTTTTATAATTCAAAAAGGAGTTCAAAGTTACTTTCATTGAGTATGAAGTATTTTTCATAGTTTTCATTAAGTTTTCAAAGTTTAATGGTAGGATATGGTAAGTTTGAATTAATTCAGGTTTATAATGTTTATTTATTGGGCTTTGTCGAGAATTCAATGTTCAGGGAGGTTACTTAACAAGTTTGTATGATTAGAGTTGAGGACGAGACAAAAACAAGCCAAAAAGATCAAATCGCAATGTTCGGCGGCCTCCTCAGCGTGCCAAACAGCTCATCGAACTGCCCAGAAAACCCTCGATGCACCCTCGATTCTTTGAAAGCACGCCGAGCGCCCACAAAAACTTTTTAAGCCCCAGGAATTGCCACCGAGACCCCACTCGGTGCGTCGAACAGCATGGCGGGCCTGACCATCTGACAAAATCCCAGAAACCCATTGAAACACCTGGGCGACCTCCTCGGTGAGCCGAAAGGTCACTGAAGGTACACCGAACTCTACTCGGCGACCCCTCGGCTCGCCGAAATAGTCCTAGTTGGTCTGTTGGCACTGAATTTTTGTGTACTAATCTATTTTGATCTCATTAGACTGAATCTCATATTGCTTTGCTCTAATATGCTTACTTTTATACTTACTTCCTTATGGACCCTTTGGCTATATTTGGTGGACATGTGATATTTTGATATGCTTTGTATTTTATGTTTATTTAATGTCTAGCATGTTAGTTAGCTATATTGCACTTTGTACACATGATTTGTATGCTTAGTTAATGAGCACATTCTCACTTGCACATCATTATGCTTTATGACCATGGATTTGGTCTAAAGGCTACACCCTTTGCATGTGAATCCATGCTTCTGGATTTTCAGGCTTTTAAAGAGGATATTATGATCTAAAAAACATAATAGGTAAGGAGAATTGCACATATTTCTGGAGTTGAGGGACTAGTTATCCCAATATACCTATTTTGGTCCTATGGGCTATTAAGGAGTGATTCCTATTGCTTATTGATAAATATGAATCCCTGAAGATAGTTCACATTGGTGAAACCTTTGATTATTGGCCTTGATCACAAATAAGTGGGGGAATTGTTCCCTCTAGGTCGAAGCCCCCTTAAAACTATGATGCGCACATGGAATATCTTATCTTTGAGAATGGCCCTGTATGGGGGGAATGGTTCGAGAAGACATCTTTCTCAAGGAAGGATTGGTCTTGTGGGAACTTATATATCAACATCCAAACAGTTTTAATTAAATTGCATTGCATATTAGACTTGTTTTCTAGATCACACTTGGTGATTTCATATGATAGGTGCACAACATGCATACTATAAAATTAGACCCCATGCATATTCAACATATACTATTCATGCTTATTCACTCATATTAATGCTCACTTACATGATTTGTTCATATTACTTGGTATCTCATCACATATCTCATTATTCCTTATTTACTGTTATATGGATTACTATTGAAGAGTGGCATTGTCCTTACTTCAATTATAAACTTTGTTAGACTTGTTTACTTACTGGCTAAGTGTAGCTTCCGCTTTCAAGCAACCATATTTTCAGAAACCTTATAGGAGAATGACTTGGACTACAGAGACCAAGCCATGGAACCAGGTTTTGACGAGGCTACTGATTTTATCGAAAAAGTTAATTAAGAGTTATTTTAGGGATTTTACTCGTTTTGTTGCTTGCATGCCAAAGTTTACTTTTGGCCACTGTTAGGCTATATTTTATTTAGGAGGTTTGATTGAGCATGAAACTAGAGGATTTCGTTTTCTTTCCACTGCTATATTTTTCTATGTTACGATATGACTTGAATGTAATAAGTTGAGTTTTGACTTATGTTTTATTATTGAATAATATATCTGTTATATTTTCACTATTTAGCAATGTATTGCCTACCACTCCCATGTGGAATAGGGTGAGATTCATATTTCAAACTTCTTAGGGACTCCTTTGAGATTTCTTATGTTTGGGATGTGACAGGAGGCAAACAAGAAGTCCCCCCGGTATTGCAAGTTCCATCGCAATACCTAGCATGCTACCTTCGATTGCTACAATCAAGAAGCTTCTATGTATTACCCTCCTCGACTCAATAAGACTACCATAACCTTTACAGAAGAAGATATGATGGCTCCTTCGTAGGACCATAATAGACCACTTTACCTAAATGCCATTTTGCAAGGCATGGATATTCTCAGGGAACTTATTAATAACGGTTCTTCTGTCAACCTCGTACCTCTCAGGATATTGGAAGCAATTGGTGTCTCAAAGGAATGCATTGTTCCTAGTCAGATCCGGATTCTAGGGTATGATACCCAATGGCAGCAAATAATGGGGTATGTTACACTTAATGTCCAAGTTGGACCCTTCAAATTTCTTGCTTTATACCATGTTATTGATTATAGAGCAACATTCCATATACTGTTGGGAAGACCATGGATACATCGTGCGAAAGTGATACCCTCCTCATACCATCAATGTCTGAAAGGTGTATGGAATGGAAAGATTGTCCGGGTAGTAGTAGATCCTTTTCCTTTTGATTAATCAAAAATACACTTTGCAGAAGCGACACACTATGACGGATTCGCTCCGTAAGGCGAATGTCGTGTAGCAAAATCACAAGGAACACTATTGCCTTTGTGTACATCATTTCAACCCACTGAGGATTCCTCAGTACCTTCAACTTCTTCTGAAGAGTAGCGGGCTTCGAAGGTCAGGTTCGTTAGAGTGGACCTTCCTGATGGTAGGTCTGTTTATTGATTATGACAGCCGCAGGGGGCTCCATCCACTGACATCATGCAGTGTCCCCCTGAAGCTTTGTTGCCTGTAGCTCCCGAATCCAAATGTGAAGAAGCCCCAGAACACCTACAGGATGGTGTTAAGGCTGTTCAAGAAGAACTATGTACAGTTGATCTCAGGGATGACCCGAGTGATAAAAAGCCTATCCAAAATAGAAGGAAGAATTCAAAGCGTTACTCACACAATACAAAGAAATTTTTTCTTTGAGCTATGAAGAAATGCATGGTCTCGACCCGAGCTTATAACTCAAAGGCTACATCTTTCACCAGAAGTACACCTCATCAAGCAAGCGGCAAGAACCTTCAAGACAGATATCGATTTACAGATCAAGGCTGAGATTGAGAAACTACTGCAAGCAAGCTTTATCAAACCTATCCAGCATCTTACTTGGTTAGCTAATGTTGTCCCTGCAAAGAAAAAGAATGGACAAATTAGATGTTGTGTAGACTTTAGAGATCTAAATAAGTCTGTTCCAATGATGATTTCTCTTTGCCTAAAATGGATATCCTTGTTGATGCTGCTACATGGAATGAAATATTTTCATTCATGGATGGTTTTGCAGGCTATAATCAAATCCATATGGACCCAAGGAATTCTGAAAAAAGAGCTTTCAGAACCCCTTTAGGCAACTTCTATTATACAATCATGCTCTTTGGTCTTAAAAGTGCTGGTGTTACCTATCAAAGGGCCATGACTGCTATTTTCCATGATATGCATCATGGGGAACTTGAAGATTATGTAGATGATTTGGTTATTAAGTCAGCAAAGCAGCAAGATCATCTCACCATCCTAGAAAAGGTATTTCAAAGATGTCGAATGTACAAACTCAAGTTGAACCCTGCGAAGTGTGACTTCGGGTTTCATCTGGAAAATTCCTTGGGTTTATTGTCCATAGGCATGGAATTGACCTTGACCCTACGAAGGCTAGGGCTGTAATCGAGTTACCTTCTCCACAAACTCAAAAGGAGCTAAAATATTCATTGGACGTGTATCTTATATCCGAAGGTTCATTCCTGGTCTTTCAACATACCTTATTCCACTCATGCCCTTACTAAAGAATAATGCTCTTTTTCATTTGGAATGAGGAACATCAACAAGCCTTCGAAGAAATTAAGCAAATACTTGCTCACCCCTATACTATTATGTCCCCTATTCGAGGGAAACCTCTCCGATTGTATCTCGCCATCACAGATCAGGCTATAGGTGGCTTGCTTGCTCAGGAGGACGAACAAGGGATTGAAAGACCTGTCTTCTATGATAGTATACTTCTGCAGGAAGCTGAGGTTAGATACTCCAGGATAGATAAATCATGTTTGGCTCCAGTGCACATGATGAATAAGATGAAACATTATCTACAGTCACATTCTATTTACCTAGTCACTCGAAGCGATCTTGTTAAGTATCTTTTATCTCAGCCCATTCTCTTTGGAAGGTACATCAAATGGCTACTACAATTAGATCAATTTGAAATCATATGTGAGGCTCCCAGGGCTATTAAAGGACAAGCTGTTGCTGACCTCTTGGCAACCTTCTCCACTCACAAGGAAGAAGATGACATTATGACTTAAGTATCTATAGCTTCTGAGGAAGAATAGCAAGGTGGTGGAGCGGGAATTGAATTAATTTCTCCAACTAGTCAACAATTTTCTTTCTCCTTCAAGGTTTTCCCTGCACCAACAACAGAGCAGAATACGAAGCCTTGTTGATTGGTCTTACGTTGGCTCATCAAATGAAGATATACAAAGGATTCAGATATTTGGTGACTCCAGTAGAGTTGTTTCTCAAATAAACGAAGAATTCGCAGTCAAAGAACTCAACTTAGTTCCTTATAGTATAACTATACAAGCTCTCCTCCAAAGATTCACAAGTCATTCTTTAACTCACATAATGAGAAGCAAGAACAAACATGCTGATGCCTTAGCCAATTTAGGAGTAGACTCCACATGGACCTCGACACAGCTACTCTAGAAGTCATTCGAAAGTCTACTCCTTCTACTCAGTTTCCCGAAGAAGACAAAGAACACGTCCTGGAGACAGACTGGGGGTATCAGATTTGCTATGACCTTGACAATCTCTCTTATCATGCTTCTGTTACCCCCTCAAAATCTTAATGAGCTTTGCCAAACAAGGTAAAGTTCTTTACTATAAGGGATCAGTGGAGCTTTGTTTAGATATCTTGAACAGAATGAAGCGATGGAAAGATTGCAAGCTATGCATCAAGATACTTATGGACTTCTAGACTCTATTCCTAGATATAGATGACTCTAGAGGTCCAGTATATATTGGCCTTCAATGGCATTCGATGCTGCCAAACTACAGTTGTCTTGTACAAAATATCAGGAGTCACCTGATATTGCAGAAGCATTTCCCGCTCATGAACAGACTGATTGGAGAGAAACTTATATCAGATACCTTCGAGATGGGATCTTACCTCAGGATCGATTTGAGGAAATTCAACTCAAACGAAAGGTCATTAGATTCTAAATGGAACAAGGAGAATTATATCAAAGGAGCTTCAATGACTCCCCTTTACATTGCGTTAGCACTCAGAAAATCTACATTGTCCTTCAAGAAGTTCACAGTGGCATATGTGAGGCTCATCAAGGAAAGAGGAAACTGCACAAGCAACTATAGGATCTGGGGTATTATTGGCCTACAATGGAAGTAGACATCTAATTTCATGAAAAAATGTGTAAGATGTCAAGTCTAGGATAACATTCCCAGAAACCTTCTCAGGAAATGCAGTCAATCATCACTCCATGGCCTTTCCATACTTGGGGCCTAGATTTGATTGGACCTATTAATCCTAGAAGTAGGAGAGGACACACCTGGATCTTGGTAGCTATAGAATACTTCACCAAATGGATTGAAGTTGTCCCACTTAGAAGAGCTAATGGAGGTTTCATAGCTCAATTCATCAAGAAAAATATTGTCCTTCGATTTGGTACCCCTCGAAGGATCATTACAGATAATGGAACTTCTTTCTTTAACAGGCTACTTAGAGAGTTGACAAAGTTTTACCTAATTCATTATAGTAGGTCTACTTCTTATTACCTTCAAGGTAATGCTCAAGCTGAAACTTCCAACAAGACTTTGATCAAAATTCTTAGCAAAATGGTGTATGATCAACCTTCACGATGGAAGATTTCATGCCTCAAACCTTATGGGCATATTCCATAAGTAAACACCGGGATACGAATGCAACTCTTTTCTCCCTCATATTTGGATCAGCCCTTCTTCCAGTCAAATTACAAGTTGCCTCAGCCGGGATTTTACATGCAAGCAGAGTGAATTGAAATTTCAAAGACTTCACTCTTATACGTGCTCAGGAGTTAGACAATTTGGATGAAAAAGACAAAGGAATTTGGAAAGTAATTTGCATTATCACCAAATTATAGCTCAGGCGTATAACAAATTGGTCAGACCCCAAAGTTTCCAAGTTGGTGAGTTAGTACTTCGAGCAGCATGGCATGCGCGAAGTAATGCAATCAAGCCAAAATTTGCTCCTAAGTGGGAAGAACACTTCGAAGTAAACTCACTCAAACTTTGGGATATTATAAAATTTTACCTTTGGAAGAAAATGCGATTGATGAAACTGTAAATGGGAAATGACTGAGGAAGTACTTTTATTAAGTATGTGAATCCACTTTCCTTTACAAAAATTTTTTTTTCATTACATATGGGAAATACATTGCATAAGAAAAGGAGTATGAAACTATTGTTCCCCGGTGAGTTGAGATTCGGTGACTCCTTCGAAGGCACCTTCGAGTAGGCCTAGCCTCGAAGCCCCAGGAACTGGAACACTTGCCCTTATAAGAATAGCCTATGCCTTCATAAGACTTCCTTGCTCCTTGGACAGGGCACGAGATGCTTCCTCTTGATCGTTTCGGAAAATCGAAAGTTCATCAGTAACACCTTTCCTCAGTTTATCAAGACGAACAAGCTCTCTTTCCAGTTCCTTCACATCTGCTTTACACTTATCAAAAACTTTCTGCAGCTTACTCACCTCTTCTGTCTCCACCAAAATAGCAGTCTCAAGCTCCTTAACCTTGCTGAACTTCTGTACTTTCATCCTCAGCTGTTCTAGAAAATTCTCCAATCATTCTAACTGAAAGTCCATAGACTTCAGAGAAACTACCGTCCTCTCCCAATCTCCCAAATCTTTAGCACTTATATTGTCACGAACCAAACCAGAAAATCACAATTCTGAGATTTCAAGCTTAATTCGTAACTCTCACCCCATATGGCTATGGGAGTGGTAAGAAATATCGAACTGCGGTTGTTAAATCATAAAGGATATTATATAAGATAAATTCATGGTAAATTAATATTCTTAAGACAATATCCAATACGAACAACCTTCAAACAAAAGCAGTGTAAATCTACACTAGTCTAGTGCTTTAAATCAATTCCTAACAACTATCGAAAAACATCCGTGTAAACATTTAAGTTATAGAGAATAAACCTTACTACAAGTTCTAGTGAGAATATCAAATAAAATCTTAGAAATGACTAAATTCTATATGAAACCGAATATCTGAATATCAAGGTTATTCTAGAAAGTCATAGTAAAGAGTAATAGTAAAGTAAATGTTACATTCAATCCAAAATTAAACAGCAAAAAATAAATAATAAAAACTAAGTTCTATGCTTAATCAAATCTCCATTCAAATAGTCACCCAACAAGATCATCCGAATAAAATCTATTAAATCCATTACATAACATTATTCAAACTAAATGTCTTCATCTTCATCAAGGTTCCGTCTAGGTCTTCGTGATCTCTAGTACCTTCATCTAAAAGTCTTGAAAGGTAGTTGCTTGAAAGCATGAGCTACACATAGCCAGTAAGAACTCAAATCCAATATAATCTATGATTGAAGTTGGGCCAAAGCCACTCTTTATTGATATCCAATAACAGTAAATATATGAATGAAATAACATGAATCTAGGATGCTATCCAACAACAATAAGTAGGTGAATGAAATGACACGAGTCTAGGATGCTCTCCAACAACATTAAATATGTGAATGAAATGACATGAGTCTAGGATGCTATCCAACCACAGTAAATATGTAAATGAACCACAGTAAATATGTAAATGAAATGACTTAAATCTAGGATGCATGAGGTCGAGTCTTAATTAATGCATGTTGTGCACCTATCATACGAAATCACCAAGTGTGATCTAAACAAACATTATAATATGTAATGGAGTCTGTGTGGATTCCACATAAACCGATCCATATTTGGGCAAGATGTCTTAACGGACCATCCCCCCCATACAGGGCCATTCCCAAAGATAAGATCCTTTCTGTTTAGTAATCGTTTAATATTAGCTCCTCATATGATCTCAATCGCGTTACCCAAGGATGCTCTACCCAGAACCATCCCCCAATATATGACAAAAATAATAGATTATTCTATCTGCGCAATATAGTTTCTGGTGGTTTCAACCTATAGGGCACAATCCCCTCACTTATTTTCGATCATAAGGACTAATCCCAAGGCATCGCCAAGAACAACCTCAGAGAATCATACAATACCAATCTACTATCAGAGTTCACTCATATGACTCAGATATTGGATTTGCACTAATCCTCACCTATCATCTTTTCTCATGTTTCTTGGGATCATTACGTAGAACTTATCCCTCACCATGGAAGAAAACAATTAATTTGGTCTATTGTGATGTGCGGTCCCTCAACCAATATAAATAGAAGTCTCCTCACTTATTATGATTTCCAAATCATAATATTCTCATGTGCACCTTGAATCCAGAAGTATGGATATAGGAAAAAGGGTAAGCCCCATAGACCAAATCCATGGTCATGAAGCTAATGCAGTGCAAGTGAGATAGTGCTCATTAGCTAAGCAATCAAGTTTGTGTACAATGTGAAATACAAATCAAACATCAAGATTGTGATAATCACACAAACAATATGTAAACAAGAGAGTTAACTACTTAGGCATCATGTATATGTGAGCTGCCCCAGCTTTAGATATAAAACATGCTAAGATTAATGTTAGAGTCTAGGATAGGTTCATTCAAAATCTCACCCATCAATTGGAAATCAATAAGTATAGCATATGAGTCAATAAAGAAGCAACTATAAGAAATATTCACAATTGAGCAAAACTAACCCCACATTTGATCTAATCAGGTCAATTATAGGTTGTATGCAAAATTTTAGTTCAATCGGACATGTTTGAGGAAAAGGGCTAGTTCTAACACACCTTTAATCAAACTCGGCTCCATCATGAAGTAACTACCATAAATAATGATAATTCAGTAAAACTAGCATCATAATCAGTCTAATTAGGTCAAATTATGCTTGTATGTGAACTTTCAGTCAAAAAGGACATGTATGGGTGGCTCAGCGTACCTTTCGGTGCACCGAAGTCAGCCTCGGCGCACCGAAATGGGTCTCAGCGGACTTTCTAGGGACCATGAAATTCGCAGAATTCTTGGCGCACTGCTCGGCGTACTCCTCGGCGCGCCGAGCAGGTGTTTTATAGGTTGACACCCCTACACTAAAATGGTCATATCTTTGTGTGCATAAGTCGGATTTGCATCAAATTTATCTTGTTGGATTCCTAACGAACAGAGGAATACAAAAATACCAAGTTTGAAATATTATGAGTTCGGTGGACTTCTATGTGATCCTAAGAAGTCACAAGAAGTTTTCTGGGTTATTTTGTGAACAGTTCGGCACGCCGAGTAGGCCGCCTTGCCTCGGGTTTGGGTTATTTATACTAGATTTGGTTCTCACACAACATTTAATTACAAATTATAACAATGTAAACATGCATACCATCAAATCTCATACAAAATCAACTATCATGATACCATTAAACAACTCAAAGAGATCTTCCCAAAATAAGTTCTAAGACATCAAAGATATGCAATTTAATCACTTTACTCAAAGAAGATGTCAATGTTCTCCTAATTCAATCAAAGATCATATTAAACAAGATCACTTACCTAAATCTTGAGATGATCTTCTACCCTTCTCCAAGTGCAAGCTCATACTCCTCTTCTTCTCCATGCTTCTCCGACCAAAAAGTCTCCAAAACCTTGAGCATACCATGTCTCTCATGCATGGAATAGACAACCAAAGAGAGAGCCATGCCTCTACGGTCTAGGTCCAAATGTGTTGTCTCAAGGAAAACCCTTGATTTCAACCAATACAATCTAAACCATTAGATTTAGGCATGAGTGGAAGTAGGTATACCCCTCCAACCACCATGTCTCCTCCAATCCTAGCCACACAACCATCTTGGCCACACATCATAATTCAAAGGATCAAAGAGATCCTCACCAATGAAAAGGGTCATTCTAGGGTGTGTAGCGCCTAGGTCTAAAAGGTGTGATCACAACCATTCGCATGGCAGGATTAACCCAGTAGTTAATCCAAGCAAAGGCAAATAAACATCATAATGGCTAACAAAACCAAAAATAAATAATAAAAAAGTTTAGATCGTTACATATATTATGGAGACTTGGACGGCTCATTATTTTCAGAAGTATGCATAGCTCGCTCTATCCAAAGCTCCTAAATTTCTAACTTGGCAGAGCGATCTCCGGCAACAACTCCCCATAGGTCGCCTTGATCAAATCCATCCAATATGCTCTCTCTCCTTATGCGGAATCGTCCTTAGGGTTAGGGATAGTTCCCCCCTCTTCTGGATGGGTGGCATAGCAAAGGATGCCCTTTTTCGCTTAACGCCAGAAGAGCATGCCAATTCAGGAGTTGTGGTAGTGACTTCGTGAGTAGGAACTTCTGAAGGTGCTTGAGTTGGGACAGTTGAACGGGAGCTAGAGGAGGGTGCTTCTGGTTCTGCTTCTCCCGGAGGAACGACTTCAAATGTCTCTGTAGCCCTCGTCCTCACAGGTTCATCAGTAGGAATGGAAGTTCCTTGATAGGCACATCAGGCGTAGGAGGAACCACTTCAGTATGTACAGTTGTGGCCTCCGCATGAATTGATGAAGGTCTGAGGGAGATGTCATCTTCTTTATTGCTAGCAACCTCGGCTTCCACGCTGGCAACTGCTTCAACAATATCCCATATCCCTTCTTTAAAATTCGAATGAATAAGGGAGTTCATTTCATCATCATCCTGTAAAAATGAGAATTCTATTAGCTACATTCCATATTTTGGAAACTAATAGCTAAGAAGGAGATACTTACAACAGAAATAGGAAAACTTTTGGTTAAAGGATCAACCACAAAACTTCCTCTTCAGCAGCTCTTGGGGCTTCCTCTCTCTCCCCCCTTTTGGAAGTAGCACTACCGAAAGTCAGTATGGTTGGAACTGGAGGATCCCTGGCCACCTTAGGGGGTTCCTCCTCTTGCCTCCTTCCTGCAAGATCCTTGCCGAGATTTATCTCTAACAAGGTAGGAGGAATGGCTTGAGGTCCCCTAGCCCTTGTGATTCCCTGCTTTACCACTGGAGGAACTACATAGAAATACACAAGGATCAGTAAAGAAACCATATTGTATTTAATAAAGAAAATGAAGGATATACTTACCAAACGGAGGAGGGACTCTGCTTGAAGATCCAACCATGGTAGCCTCCTGAAAAGGGGGTGGACTCCTGCTAACAGGAACTCCAGTTGCAGGCCCTTTCAAGGGAGGTGGAACCCTGGAAAACCAAAAGAAGGCTTCTCCAAAGGAGGGGGACTTTGCTTGTGGGAGTCCCTGGTGCTGCCTTCTCCTTTGAGGTACCGCCTGGCACCTAAGCACTCTGCCCCACGGGCTCCCTTATAGGAGAACTGACCGAAGTTTCACTTACTTCGAGGCCTTCCCCCTGCCCTCCAGCTATCACCTGTTGAAAAACCAAGGGAATGAAGTCAAAACAAATAAATAACCAGGAGAAATCAAGACAGAAGGGTAAGACACATAGACAAATCATTCGTATCTTCAGAGTGTGAGCAACAATAGACTTCACCTTTGTAGGACATTCCTTCAGAGTACTCAGTGCCACCCTCGGGAGAACAGACTCCTTCGGGATAATTGGTTCTTCAGGAATGACCGGTTCCTTCGAGATCTGCGAAGGCAAACGTGCCCTTGGAGGAGGAGGGACTCTTGTACTCCTAGACCTCCGATGTACTAGGAGTTCTCCTGTGGGAATAGTTTCATCTTCCTCTCTTCCTCCTCCTTTCTCTTCTCCTCATTCCTCCTCCTTCTTCTTCCTTTTGTCCTTCGGGCAGATTAGCAGAAGCCTTATCAGAGGCTTCAACATCCTCTTATCCTCCCTCTCTCCCCTCATAAATATCAATAATCAAGAGATCACCAGGGGTTTCATGGAGGGTAGGATGGCCAAATCCTTTAGAAATAGGATGATTTTTATCCACCTTCTTTACTCTCTGCTCCTTATTACCACCATAATCTGCCTTTGAATTAACCGTCAGGCCTTGGCGGAAGTCATCCAGATACTTGAGAGCATTGCTCCAATAATCAACCCGCCGTGCAGATACTCTCCCATCTCTCTCTATGAGGCCGAGGCAGGCCTCCTATCCTTCTTGCATCCCCCTGTACCTGTGAACTTGGGAAATCTCTGTCCCACTCATTCCATTGAGAGTTCTGCAGTTGTTATCCTGGCAATGTTGTGAGAGGGGACAGTTTGATCCATAATGAACTAATGAAGTACATGGTGAGGATTGTACACCAAATAGCTACTCCCATACTCTCGAACGAGATTTAAGAAATAGCCAAGGCGCACAGTCACCAAGAAAACCCTATCATCTGGCTTCAATGAATGTCAGTCGTGGTTGTTCTGAGGGAACTCTCCTTCCAGCATAGTCCCCTTATGCTACAAAATCCTTACTCCTCGGCGGTATGGATGGAATTCAAATTCGGCTTCCACGTCCAATACTGAAGTCAACCTGACATTCAGCTTTGGTCTCATCCTAGAACAAATCAGCGCTCGAGGGGTTGAATCCAAGCCCATTACTGTGAGTTGACTCTCCACCATTGAAAAATTCAATGGGCCATACTTGTTATACCTATACCATAGGAATAGCAGCAAGAAGTTGGCATCCATAGAGGTCTCCACTAACCTCTCTCCCCAGCATCAAGCCATATCCTCACACAGTAGATCAAGGTGTTCATACTGTGATCCCAAGAACAGTGGAGCTAGGGGTACTCAAACCCCTCTTGTTAACTTCACAGCAAGTGAGAATACCCGTTCAACCACTTTATCAACAGGGTATCCCTCGAGGATGAACCTCGCCAACCAAAAAGCAACAAAGGCGTCCAGATGGACTTCACTATCCAATCCTTCACCCCAGTACCTCCTGATAGAGGCACTATTTGCCTTCGGGGTCTCTTCTTCATTCCAGAAGTAGCGCATCAAGCCCGAAAATGAATACTTCATGCTCTGTCCAGGACCTCTCCCCTCGAATCTTGACTTTTGAGGGGACTTATTCATACATGCCTTCAGAACGTCCACAGCATCCTTTTCGTTGCTAGTCAAGACTATGGCTTGAAGATTTTACTCTCCCATTATTGGGAGGTTTCAGAGGATAGCAACATCCTCCAAAGTCAGAGTGATCACTCCAAAGGCAGTCACAAATACATGGTCCTCCAACTCACATCGAAATACGAACTCCTTCAAACAGTCATAATCTCTGTGAAAATCTCCCACAGAGACTCGAATCACCTCCAGCACTCCGGCAGCATCCAAAAGCTTCTAGTACTCATCATTTCCATGATGTGAGTGATGTGTCAATAATAATTAACCACTCGCAATAGGACGAATCTTTGCAGATAGGGCTATTTTGAGGGTGTCGAACCTCAAGGATCGATGGTAATTCTTACTAAATTATCAAATTAATTCCTATTGGTTATGTAAAAAGGGAATGGATTGAGTGGTTGATTTTATCCTAAAAATTACTAGGAAATCAAATTAAAACTAATTAATCTAATGTGATG
>JAUPMG010303921.1:0-16651 GCA_031762675.1 Pachysandra terminalis | reverse complement strand
ACTTGAGGCTAGGCTACGTGCCTATCCCGCTATCCCCGCTACCTTTGTAATTTTTTTCTTCCAATTCATCAATAAAGTTTTCCTCATACCGTCGAGGTTCCCCATGGGTGAATCTCCATGGACAGCTCTCATCACCCGTCAACCAAGATATCATAGAGGCAAAATCGCCCTCCAGCGCCACCGGACTGTATCCCACATGAACTGCCTCCCTAACCCCAGTCAGAAGGGCCAACAGCTCAGCCCTCATGGAGTCACCAAAGCCAACTGGACCAAAAAAAGCATGTAACACCTGACTCATGTGATCTCTGAATACGCCACCAATCCCTGAGCTTCCCGGGTTACCAAAGGATGAACCATCAAATTTCAATTTGATGGCCCCATCCTCCGGAGCCTGCCACCTAGTCACCACCTGCTCCAAATGAGGAGATGATCTAGCGAAATCAATCCATCCTGCTAAAATATCGGACATAAAAATCCCTCTAAACGCAGGGAGGCACACCATCCAAGAGCACACCAGATGTAAAATAGCATCAATAATCGAACCTGTCGATCTCTGCTTGTCCTCAAAGACTCTTTGAATCCTTTCTCCCCAAAGGACCCAAAGAGTTGCATGCCGAACTCCCTGGTACATTCCTCCTAGAATTTTGTAATTTGCAACCTCAGCTTATTTCTTTTTTCCGTCGCATGATCCTTAATGCATCCTATGTCTCACATGATCAGTTAAAAAATAAGCTGGGCAGGGCAAATAGGGGATTGTGTGGGTTAGGCCCACGGTCTCTAGTTCGATTCCCCAGCTGGGCAGGTTCGGATTTAAGTGGGAGGTCGTGGCGGTGGGTTGCTGCTTAAGCCTTCTACTTGGAATTAGTCGGCCTAAGGCCCGGACACCCAAGTTATCAAAAAAAATAAAAATTTGCATCATAATGTTTTTGTTGAATTCTAAGGTATATGCAACTTATATTAATTATCACCTCCTAATACAAGTTCAATGACAAAATCCATGTTCACTGTTATGAAAGTTGTTACATATCCTCCAAATGAAAAAAAAAAAAAACCCTAATATTAAGAGCAGCTTCATTAGCAGGCACCATGAGAGATTCACGAGGCGTTTTTCCCTTTCTACTTTCTTAATTGACTTGGTGGAAACCATAAATTTCTATTTATAATTACCAGATTTGTAGATTGCCTTTTGGATGATGATCTCGTAATAAATGAAATGTCACACACAGCTGAGGCCTTCTAAAATATATTAGTTTCCCATTGTTAAGCTTCTACAATACATGTAGCATTAGATGACTAGATCTTTTATATACTACTGTTCCACACAATATGCCCTATAATAGTATACAAAAAAGAGTTGATTGAGAAAATTTGGATGTCGAAAGTAGGGACGGCAATGGTACAGATTCTGGCAGACCCTAACCTGCACCTATAGGAGTCCACCATATAACAATCCACTCCTAAGCTGATTGGGGTCGGGCAGTCTTTAACATTATTATAACTAAAATGCAGTTTTCAAGAAAAAAAAATATAACTCTTTAATATATATTCACTTATAAAATATGAACTCTTATATAAGATGTATACATAATCAACATATACTTGAATGTTAACAAAGCGAGTTAGCGCCGGAGCCTGGATGCATTGGTGCACATCTACGCACGCCAGTGGACGCGTGGCATGCATGGATGCGCGCTGCAGCAGCCACGCTCCAGACGATACGAGGCCTCGGTTAGGCCAAAACTGATCTATGTAGTACCAAACCCGATCCATCAGGGGCGGGCCAGTGACCTGTTCAACTAGCCCCACTGCCATCCCTAGGGAACGGAGACTTACAGCTGTCAGATGGAGTACGTTGAAGGATCCAAAGAGGCTAAAGGAGGACCCAAAAGGACCTGGATGGAAAATATTTGAAGGAACATAATCTAACCATTCAATTTTTTATACGCTAACAATATTTGTGTTACTAAAAGAGTGGCTCATTACTGTTGTTGTTTTTTTTTACCAGAAAAATGTGTAAACAGATTTGTGCTCCCTTGGCTCCATTTCTTATGCTCATTTACCTTAATCCCAGAATAGCCCCCAACTGTAATCAAATTCTTCGAATGAAATACACCTGAATTCAGTGAAATTAGATGCCCACTGAAATAGCAATGATACAGCTCTGTCAACCATTTTTTGGAATTCAGTTTCCTTGCCTTCAAAAGTTCTTCGGTTTCTTTCGCACCATATCGACCATGATATGACTAAAGGACATAAGTTCCATAGTATTGAACTCCTACGCCTTCCCCTCTTTATTCTCTTCCACCCCCAACTGTTACACATCTCCTTCAACCCCAACTGCATCACCCAACTCACATGCAATCTTCTTAATAAAATACACCAAATGTCACTTGTGACCGCACAATGGAGGAA
The DNA here is from genome assembly GCA_031762675.1 of Pachysandra terminalis. Taxonomy (NCBI): domain Eukaryota; kingdom Viridiplantae; phylum Streptophyta; class Magnoliopsida; order Buxales; family Buxaceae; genus Pachysandra; species Pachysandra terminalis. Next base: position 14,239 of record JAUPMG010303921.1, on the reverse strand, counting down.
TAAATGTTCTAAAGTTTCCTCATCAGATTTGCAGAAACAGCAGTCAACTGCCAACCTCTTCTCTTTAAATTGTCCAACGTGAGCACTCCTTTCAACTGCCGTCCATAAGAAAAAAGCTACTTTTGATGGTGCACCACTTTTCCAAATCAGCCTCCAAGGACCAACCCAAACGCTCTCCTCCGACAAAGACTGATACATCAATTTTACTGAGAAAATACCATCTTCAGACCATTTCCACCATCTACTGTCTCCTCTCTCTCTCCTATTGGTCTTATACGCCTCCTTCATTAGGTTGATAACCTCCTCTTCCCATTCTAAGACATTCCTCCTCAACTTGATGTCCCATCTCCAACCCGTGGCATCCTTAACAAGATAATCCGACACCCAAGCATTCAAGTTAGTTGCAACCGCCGCTGCCCCCGGAAATTCCTGTAAAAGAGAGGCTTCTCCACACCAAACATCCTTCCAAAATCTGATTCTATGTCCTGTCCCCACACCAAACATTACTGTTGTTGTTACTCTACGTAATATCAAAGTTCCCCCGCCAAGAAATAAAAAAAAAAATTACAAAATGTGCAAACTAAGATGAATGATATCCACTTCTAACTTGATGAATTAACAATTCTCAAATAACAGTCCAAATAGCTCAAAAATCAATATAAAAATGGATGCATCTTGATCTCATATAAAGCAAAAGTAAAAAAAAAAAAAAAAAAGGAAAAATAAACTCAATTTAAGAAGGAAAAATCCATTTAATACCCAATGAAGTGAATGAACAGCATGTAAGTGCAAGATAATGATGATTACAATACAACTGACAAACTAAATCATATGCTAAAACATTTACAATAGGTGCATCATGATTGATCAACCAAATTTCATGCTCACTTTAATGCAAATACCTAAGATTCATTATGGGAAAGAAAGTGTACACCCTTGTAGACCAATAAGAAAGAGTTCAGTAATCTTCCAAAGAAACAAGGCTAATTAAGTGTCCTCCCTAGATAAATCCTCTAAATGTTCTAATGTTTTGACCGTCATCAAATAAAAACTTAATGAAAAATTAACAGAAAGGATATTTCAAAGGAAGAAAATAGCCTATTACATAGTTCAACATATACTTGCTTACATTAGCATGGTGATCTAACAAAATCTGACAGAGTCTAGCTTTCCATGCCAATTGTAAAGGTGTACCAGAAAAATATATCGCATCCACAAAAACACCTTTTGAAAGTATCAAGCGCAGTAATTCTGAGTGCCCTGCATGCATACAAGCTTATACGACTCAATGAGCATGCTTGATGAATCTGAATGCATAATACAGTTATACAGTTCAATTAACATCATGTATACATTAAATTAAGGATAATTATGCTATGAGATCAAAAGTTATTTGACCTTTCACAGTAACCAAACTTTGTAATCCAATCCAGGTAGTCCAAACAAGGGAAGCTTAGTATTTCAGCTTATACTGACTTTGTGCAAGTAAAATATCTTTGAAAAGAACATTACCAAAAAAAAAAAAAAAAAGACAACCAAATTATTGGACCAACTGAGAAGGGAGAGGGGGGGAGCAAGCAAGCTGCAAAGCAGAGAAATGACAAGAAAAATATGGTTTCAAATTAGAATAACTAAATAGCACTAAGGAAACATAAAAGAGCTAAATAATACACAACCAACATCACAAACATTACAGACAATCCGAGACTCAATTGGATGCATAAATAAATTTTGCAACCTGCCCCCATTTCAAGTCATCAAAAATAATTCAACATAAATCCATAACAAAGTTCTAAATCTGGCCCCTAACAAGTTGTACTTAAGTTCTATTATTGCAACCAAAGAGGAAAAAGCAATACCATAACTAAATATAATCCTGAGGACATTTCTTAATTTAATTTGTGTTTGGGGAAAAAGCAATACTATAACAAAATAAAATCCTGATGACATTTCTTAATTCAATATCGTATAACACAACCTAAAGTAAATAGAATTATTCTGAAGATCCATGTAACAGTTGGTTTTTATTGTATAAAATAAAAATGAAGATCAAGAAAAGGTCATTCCCCTAATTATCTCACAACTAACTGTTCCAAGTATCAGAAGGCAATGCAAGAGATGTACCGAATCCCCCCAATGGAAATCTGCATAAGTCACAAGCAATAGTAAATGGAACTAAATCCAGCTCTTTTCATTTGGACAACCTTCTTTCCAGACCTTGCACATCAACCAGTACACTATAAACAGGCTAAGACACTACAACAAATATAGTGTCCTACTGTTTATATCATTAGCATCACCCACTCCACCCCTAACATTTGGAGCATAAAGTCCAAAGTTTCAAAGCAAACGAACAATGGATTAACAGTTGATTCACTGATTCCTTTGCTAATCTTACACACGAAGCATCTATTAGGCATTGTCCAATTCCTAGAAACCAAATGGTCCACAATCAAGATTTTATTCAAAGCTGGTGTTTAAAGAAAGGACACTACTTTTGATGGATAGACTGCCCAAAATGAGTGTGCCTGGGCTGAAATTAATATGCCTCCTCAATCAACACTTGGTAGAATGAACCAACAGTGAAACACTCATTTTTGTTTCTTACCCGTCACCTTCTGCCCTATTCATCCACTAGCTTCCTAACTCCATGTATGCAATCTGACATCACACTCCCACCAGCATACTCCTCTTCTTAAAAGGTTTCTCCATCCAACCCCACCCAGCCCTCTTGGCAAGTACTCACTAACAAGAGCATTCTTAGCATTGCATTGCCATATAAGTCCGGTTATAAGTTGTGAAGATGGGATTGGGAACAAATAGAGGAATTAAGTGATTATGTTTGACAAGGTACTGTTAAATTAGTATCACATTACCCTCTTTGGTAAATAACCACTCTTCTACGTGGACAGTTCCCTCTCCGTCCTATCTGCTATAGGATTCCAAAATGAAATAGCTTTAAATGACACTCCCACAGGAAAACCCGAGTATGAAGTTGGTAGCTCTCCCGTTTACATCCAAGATTGACAACTAACTCCCTTAAGTTCACTTCTTCCACCAAAAATATCACTCTTTCCTAAGTTAACACTTGGACTCTAGGCCCCTTCAAAACAATGTATCTACATTATTACTTTGGTTTGGCTCTGATGGTTCAAAATATCTCAATCTATCCCGATATATCCTTCAATATATCCTCTTTTCCCAAGGGTAGATACAAATCAAAGGGGGGAAATCTGACTTTACAAAATACCTCTCAATATATCACTAATATACAAGAGAAAGCCCGACAAAGGTTGAAAGAAGTGAATCAACATTAAAAAGAAAACAACAGATCAGCAAAGAGGAAACAAGGAAGACCAAGTTGGTGATTGCTTCTAGTATTCATTTAAAAAGAAAGGTTCCCTTCTGGTACTCACTATTAATTGAAGAGCAAGAAGATAGGTCATGCATTACATTACAGATATTTGAAGATAATGCTTATAAAGTTGAACTTCCCTATAATCTTGTCATTTCCCTCGTTTTTAATGTAGCTAATCTTTATAGGTATCATGGATTCATAGTGACTAGAGGAAAAATGCATAAGCAGATTACCAATAAAAGAAAAAAGAAGGTTAAAAAGGTGATTCGAGGGTGGGAAATCGATACGAGCTAGTGTATATTATCTAAATCTCATCAAGTGAGTTGGAAAACCTGATTCAAAGGATATATGAAGAAGAATTAATGAAAATAGATAGTGTATATTATCTATAACTCATCAAGTGAGTTGGAACTTGGAAAACCTGATTCAAAGGATATATGAAGAAGAATTAATGAAAATAGATAGTGTATATTATCTATAACTCATCAAGTGAGTTGGAAAACCTGATTCAAAGGATATATGAAGAAGAATTCATGAAAATAGATTATGAAATGTGCCAAAATAATAAAGACGAAAACTCACATAGAGCAGAGTTGCTTTTAAGGATAAAAGAAGAAAGAAAAGAACTTTGTGTGTGGGGGGGGGATGAAAACCTAGCTGACCCACTTTTCTTGTCTCATTCCTACTTGGGGAAGTCATAAATCCCCAGATCAGGTTGTTGCAAAGGATTTAAAGTGAGGGCTACTTTTGTTAATTTGCTTTTGGATCTTTCTTGGGGTTCTATCTAGGGCACTTCAAGGGAACCTTCATTTGTTTAGGTGTGATTCGTGTGAAGGACTTACACTAAGATGTTTTAGGGATGTTTTGGAGACAATACTCGCTTCTTTTAAAGAGTCAGAATCTCTACAACAAGAGACTTTTGGACAGAATTAAGTTTCTTAGATAGTAAGCTTCCCCACTAGCCAGTGTTTACAAGATTCAAAGAATTTTACTTTGAAGCTTGAATCTATGAGACATGTTAATCCCCTTGTTGGTACAATTCAAGTGCGATGATCAATTTCTTCTTCGATATAGCTGACGTTCTCCCTTTTCCAGCAAGGTTAAAGGAGTTTTCAGGTTTTCAGGGTTGACATCTTTTGTGGTTAATCCAATGCCTCTACGTAACATCCTAGTGCAAGAGGTATTCTCTTTTTTCACAATGCATCAAATTTTGTGGAGGTATTTCCTCCTTTGTTTGGATTGACAGCAGTGTTGTTGTGCTTATCGTACAATCTCTACTTGCTACCTTACCGTGCACAAAATCATAAATATATATTGTCGAAGTCATGTTCCATACTTGTTCCAAGCTGATCCACTGTAAGGACACATTTTAATCAATATGGATCAATATCAACGGTCAAATTTATGGTCACGGATTGCTAGGCTCATTCTAGAGATCCTACTTTATCTGTCTTTGCATGTATAAGTATTTGCACATACATAAATAGAGTGCACTGGTACACAGCATCTGAAACAAGTGGCGTTATACAACTAGCATCAACATATTGTTTTACATGTCGAAGTTATACTCTCAAGAGTAGGTATCTATAGCGAGTTTAATTTGGAAACTATTTAAACACAATTAGGGTTTATATTCTTAGAAAGAAACAATTTGGGTTTATATTCTATAGCAAGGTCTTGGAGCAAATTCAAATCACTGTGGTTCATCCACTTTTTCAACTCAGTTTTATAAAGGGATTAGATATGGGGACCGGTTACTGACACTGGCTATCCAATGAAAAGAACTGAATGGGTAAATGTGGGAGCTGAGGTGGCAGCTTGAAAACCATTTATTTGAGTCACCAAAGACTTTCAAGTGCCACACTGAGAACTCCAAAGCAACCTGGAGTCCTGCAATGCATGCTTTGTACTCGGCAATGTTGTTGGTGCAGGCGAAGTTCAGCTTGATGGAGATCGGGATGTGGGTTTATATTCTTAGAAAGAAACAATTAAAAGCCAGTATTTCCTTGATGTTAGCATGGTCTTGGAGAAAATTCAAGTCACTGTGGTTAACCCACTTTTTCAACTCAGTTTTAATAATTTCTTCGCTGCAAATATCTTCGCTTCCATGAAATCCAATTTGAATTTCTTTTAAAAGAATAATGATTCAAGCTAATGTCTCTAAGTATACCAGATAAAGGGGGATTAGATATGGGGACCAGTTACTGACACTGGTTGTCCAATGAAAAGAACTGAATGGGTAAATGTGGGAGCTGAGGTGGTAGCTTGAAAAAAACCCATTTATTTGCCACTCAACCTCTCTTGATGGCATGAATCCATTTGGCAAAATAGAAAAAAGAAAAGTATGCTCATCAATTTTTTATTTGAAATTTTAAAAATATGAAGTGGCACTTGTTTTTTTTTTTTTTATCAATAACGAAGGATTGTATAAATAGAGAAGAATGTACAAAAACAAAGAAAAGTAGTCAGTTCCCCAAGACAGAGAACCAACTACACAGAAAGCCAGAAAAAGACAAAGAGGCGCAAAGAAGAGCCAAAGCAAAAGAAACAAGAAAACAAAAAAACACTACATTACAACAATAGTCTCCCAACATCTAAACAAGGTCCGTGGAAGTCACGTTCTGAAAGTCAGGAAGAGCCTTACATCAAACAGCCATAGAACCCACAATCAAATCAATGAGACGGTTCAAACTCCTCCAAGAGTTGTCAAATAACCTACTATTTCGTTCACCCCAAATGTGCCAAATTATGCAGAAAAAAAACACCTTGAAATAACTCCTTCCCTTCTTCCCCAAAGCAGAAAAACTCCATTGAACAAAAAGATCTCTCACATGTCTTGGAGGAGCCCATGTCAAACCAGCATTTCTAACAAAAAATGCTGGGGGACAAACAAATAGATAGGAGTCCATACAGAGATGAGAAACAAATACATGTGGGGATATACACATATAGATATAGGCACACATTAACAATTACAGAAAGATAAAGAGAGACCACCAGCCATCATCTACAACAATAGTTCTAGGATCAACGTGTGGATATAAACACCATTAAAAGTGGTTCTCTGACCTACTATAATCATGCTTTTGTTGGTTATATATCCATTTATTGGTAGAAAATCAAGGTCCATACAAATTTGCAAAATTCACATAGAGGAACAATGAGTGGTATAATTGTTTCTGTTAGCTACTATCACTATTGCACATCTCTAATACCAAAAGAAGATTTAAGCATAATTAGCTACCAGCTAATCCTGCTAAACTTGGAGGATTCACCTTAATTATGTTGGAAAATATTTTTTCCTATCTATGGAAGAGTAACGACACACATATAATTATAGTAAGCCATTAAAACAGTTGAAGCTATAATTGTCAATTGCAAAAGATTTGGTCTATTCAATAGCTTCCAAAAGAATGAACAAGCACTGCAAAAATATAATCAAACCCAAGGCATTCTACATGGTTCTTTTATAATATCCTTCATATATTTGTAAGCTGCAATATGGAAGTGCATAAATTTGGTATACATCTAATATATGCACATACAAAAGACATTCAAATAAACACGTATAAATTAAATCCCACGATCTACCAAATATATATATATATATTTGAAAGGAGGCAAAGCTTTTTCTGTAGCATAATGGAAAGGAGAAAATTCTGAGCCAATTGATGCAGTAGGGTCCGCACCATTATCAAGAAGATAGATTGCAATGTCAATATGCCCTCGTCGAGTTGCATGAACGAAGGAGTTTCACCTGTGTAAGAGTGCAAACAGCACATTAATGCCATGGAATATCAAATTCAGATTAGCGTAGTATTAAAACTATGAATTGAAGAAACTAATTTCAAAGCAAATGGATGTATTACTCAAAATCCCATTCCAGCAGACAACTGAATTATATAGATATGCCTGGAGACAAAAATATTTTACATGGACTCTTCTACTTAACCCAATGTATCCATGTCAACATGATACGACATGTGTATGGGTATCGGATCTGTTTTGGACCCTTCACAGCTATGTCCAGTTATTCTTTAACAAATATTTCCTCTATTCTAAGCAAATGCCTCCTTTATTTTCCTTCTCTACTTAATTGTCAAGTATAAAATGAGTAGAAAATATACTTTTGTATAGGTATTATCACATTTTGGTACTAAATATGTCCTTGTGTCATATGCTATGGAGATTAGACGAGTCTGACACCTAGATACACACCCGTATCCAACACTCATACCCGACTCCATGTAACATAGACACAAACGAGAATCATCAAAAGCTAGAGAGAGAAAGAGTGTAGTTCGAAGTCTTCAATGAGCTCCCACATGAAGTCAACATCATCATGTAAAAGCATACCAAAAAATGGTTTTCTCTTCATTTTCTGTTGCTTCAAAATATTTTCTCTTTTAGGGGTGGTACTAGGTAGCTGAATCTAAGGCCTGTTACAAACACTCTCCTATGAGCAGTGAGGTACCCCCAAAACAAAGCTTTCCATAAAGGAGAACTTCCAAAGTGCCTTACAAAAAAACCTAGGCCAAAAAATCCTTCTATGGAATCCCAAAATTATATTCCCGTAAGGAAATTCAAAAACACTCCTAAACCAACTAAGAAAAACACATTTTACTTTCAATAAAACAAAAACCAAGATAAATTCCTAAATAAAAAACAATTTGCCTACCCACAAGTAATTCGAGACAAATCCAAACATGAAACAATGGCAGTAGGGTGGGAAACCCTGAATAGGATAACAGTATATCGAGGCAGAACCAATATTAACAAGGCATTCAATCAGTCTACTTTAATGGGCTGACAAGGTTGACAAAGTCAACAGATATAGACAGAAGCAGATCGACATGAGAATATCAAGAGAGAAATAAACTCCATGGTTTAAAGTATACAGGTAGGAATCGGACGGTCCGGTACATGAAACGGCCCTTAATTCACCCAATATCTTGGACCGATCCAGTCTCCAGTCTGATAATGGTATGGATCCGCTGGTCCATTATCGGATCCCAACTGCTAAGAGTTATCAACGCCAATTCTTTAAACCCCGGTAAACTCAGAATCTGATTCAGACTATAAAGAACTTGATGACAGTCCAGACCAAGAAAAGAAATCTTAGATTGACAGACCAAGATGATATGTTATGTACGATCATGATCATTTGTCACTCTTTTTATTGTATATGCTTATTACATGTTTCATGAAATTAAGAGCAACCCTTCATCATCAATTAGCATATTTATTCTTTTTCCATCCATTATTTCTCATCCTTGGTAGTTTTCTTTAGTAATAAACCTTCTTTCACAAAATCTCAACACACAAACAGAAATCTAATAGCAAACTCTACAAGAACTATACCTTTCCCATCTGTCATATCCACATTAGCCTTCAGTTCCTCCACCAAATACTCGCAGACAAAAATCCTCCCCTCTGCAGCAACAAAATGAAGAGCTCCTAGACCATGTGAATCCTTAACGTCTTCGATTGTTCTTGGCATTCCCTTCCTTTTGAAAAGCTTTGCAGCAAGCTCTAAATTAAAACGTCAATAGAGAAGAAGAAAACACAAACATCAAAATATACTAATAAGCTAAAAACACAGAAGAAACTCATAAACACTAACAAAAACAAAAAGAGAATCGATCTTATACTCTGGAAAAGAGGAAGATTTCCAGATGCAGCAGCGTCAAGGAAAGGAGAACCTGTTGTTGTTTTAGCTACAGGTTAGAATCAATAAAATCAAAATCAAAAGGATCAGTTACAGACCTGAAGGAGAAGCCATTAAGCTTTCTTGGCTTCTTAGAAATGTTTTGGAAACTCGAAACGGACCATTAGGCTTTTCTTGAGTTCGAAACGGAATATATAGCGAATACTATGGAAAGCGCGCCAAGAAAAGTAACCGCCACTCGTAACAGTAAAACAGTGCAAGACATTTAACTCTCAGGAGTCACGTCTTTTTGCCTTGCGAATTACGATAGGAGAGGCATTACTACAGTGACTTAAATTCGGGGCGGGTTCCAAACCCGAAACTTGTGCGTTTGGTAAACAAGGAAATTACCAAGGTTTAAAGTCTTGGGATCGGGAACCGGACCTGTCCTGGCTGATCCCGATCCGGACCAGCAAAAGGAAAGCGCGCCAAGAAAAGTAACCGCCACTTCTTCTTTTTTCGGTGGGTGTAACCGCCACTCGTTACAGTAAAACAGTTAGGATAGGAGAGGCATTACAACAGTGATTTAAATTCGGGGCGGGTTCCAAACCCGAACCTGTGGGTTTGGTAACAAGGAAATTACCAAGGTTTAAAGTCTTGGGATCGGGACTGGGCCTGTCCTGGCTGATCCCAATCCGGACCAACAATACTGTCCGGTCCGGATCTGGTACAAAAATTTGTACAACCAACTTTTTTTTTAAACTTGTTTTTTTTTTTTTATCGTTCAAGTCGGCATTATCGGTGAGTACCAGACCAGTCTAGACTGATACCGGTCCGATCCCAAGCCATGATACAACTATTAATCCAAGGGTGGAGCCACGTAGGGGTGAGGGGGGCGACTGCCCACCCTAAATTTTTTATCAATTGCAATTAGGTTTTATATTTTTATAATATATTATAAATTACCCCCTTTCAAACAAAATTTGCCCCCCTAAGACTTTTTCCTGCCCCTCAAAAAATTAATAAAATATTTAATAATTGATCCCCAAAACTCTCACGGTTTTTCAAAAATTTTTAATAATTAGTTTTTTTACATACATATTTTTTAAATTACGAATTTTACCCATTCATTTAAATATATATATATATATTGATATACAGTCATTTTAACTTTTTAAAATTATATTCTTACACATATTTTTTTTAAATTGGCTTTATTTTTCTTATTAAAATTAGCCTTATACCTATTTATAGGACTGTCAATGATCCGAGCTAGCTCGGCTCGTATGAGCCGACCTTGAGCTCTATAATTAGGCCCACGGACTGAACTCGAGCCAGTAAAAAGCTCATTAACTTAATGAGCTTGAGCTTGAGCTGAGCATCGGTAGATATAATAATAATCATCAACTATAATATCAATGTATTTGGACTAAGGTAAGGTTTTTGCAAGCCGAGCCTTTTACGAGCCGACCTTGAGCCTAAACTATTTTAACCAGCCTGAGCCGAGCCTAATCTCAAAATCTTTTAACGAGCTTGAGTCAAGCTTTAGCCTTGCTCAAGGTTTACGATCTTGAGCTGAGTTGGACAAAGCTCGGCTCAGCTCGGCTCAGCTCGACTCATTTACAACCTTACCTTTTCATTAATATATGTCAAGATTTTTAATTTTGTTGAAATTTTTCATTGTCGTTGAGGTAGGCAAAATCCTAAAATTTTGCTGTAAAATATTTCAGACAATTTTGACTAAAAAGTTTGAATTTTTTCAAAATAATTAATTTTGATTAAAATAATAACTTAAAAAATAGAACTATTTAATTTTTTTTTATGATAAACTATTTAATTGAAATCATCAAAATTTCATAGTGAATTTTCTTTAAATTTGATGAAATTTGCTATTTATTTTATATAAATAAATAAAGAATAGAACAGTTTTCTATCGAAATCATTGAGCAATGATTAGTGAAACACATTACAACTTTTTTTTATCATTTGTAATTTAATTTGGCCCCCCCAAAAAAAATTATGGTTTCGCCCCTATATGTATGTATGTTTGTATATATGTATTTTTGTGTGTGTATGTGTGTATTTAATATATAAAATAACATTATTTTATCAAATTGAATCAAACCAAATCTCTTCTATGTTAGTTCGGTTTAGATCACCGTAGTTTGGTTTGGTTCGACTGTGATTTGGTTTTTGATTTTGTTCACTGTATTTTGGTTTGATTTGGTTTGGTCACTAAACTGAACCAAACTGACCCAATTACACCCCTAATTACCATGACCAGAGAATTAATACAACTTAGACACACACACATCTAAGGTCGAGACAATTGTAAAAGGATCATTTTCGATCTTATTTTTATCAATGAAAAGAAAATTTTTGTTGAAATTTGTACTTAATGATTTGTATTTTTCTAATTTATGAACTTGAACCACAAAACCAATGAAACCTTGCCCGCATTGCAATAGAATCCTGGCTCCGCCCCTAATTGCATTAAGTGGCTATGGATTGGATCGATCCAACCGATATAGATCCGGATTGGCCGATTCGGACCGGTCCAAAGTTTTTTTTTTTTTTTCAATTTATAAAACGAACGATCCAACATGTATCGGCCTAGACCAGTCCAATACTGACGAGTGTAGCTGGTCCGACGACCGGTATCGCTGTTCCAGCGACTGGTATCACCGTTCTGGTAACCAGCTCATCTAATCCTTTTTTTTTGGGTTAAGGATGATCCAACTTTTGGATCAGATCTGGATCGGCCGGTATCGCCGATTCGGATCGGGATCGGCCGGGACTGGTCCGATCCAAGATCCCAAGATTTAAACCATGTGTCTAGACCGTCAAATTTATAATTTAAAAAAAAAAAAAAAAAACAGACCGGCTGTACTGGCCAGTCCATACCAGATCGGTTGTACCGGTCCGATCTAAGGCCTCACGATACAATAGTTGTATCATGGCTTTGGACCGAACAATCCAGGACTGGCTAGTACAGACCGAATTGGTCCGATCCTTGAAACCTTGGAAATTACAATAGTGTTAAGGACTTGTTCTATCTCCAATTAATTTTTATCTCCTACAAAATGCTTATCGATACTAATATACATTATTATATTATCTGTGTATCGGAAAGCATGCTCAAATATTTTTTGAAATTTTTAAAATTAACTTTTAATATGATAAAATATTTAATATAATTAAAAATAATATTGTCTTTTGGTTTAATCTAGGAGGCAACGGTTAGGTTTTCAAAATAATTGTTCTCGCCTCTTTCAATTATTAAAAAAATAACATGACAATAAAATGGTTAATACGTTTTAAAGATAGATCAACATGGAATACTATACATGTCACCTGCTACTTATATATAACCACAAAACCTACCTTGCACCAAGAATTTTTAAATTTTTTAAATTAACCTTTAATCCGATAAAATGTTTAATATAATTAGGGTTATATATAACGGCAAAACCTACCTTGTGCCAAGATTTTTTAAAATTAAATTTAATCTGATAAAATATTTAATATAATTAAGGACAATATTGTCTTTCGTTTTATTTCTATTCGCCGTCTCACCTCATTTCAGTTATCACAAAAATAATGTATCAAAAAATTATTAACGCATCCTAAATTCTCTCTTTTAAACAAGACTTTTTTTTCTAAACAAACTATAATTTTTATAACGTATATGCTCTTTCCACTCATAGATAACTAGCAGGTGACACGTGTACTATTGCATGTTGATATTTTGTTTAAAATTGAAAGAAGTGAGAACAGTCAGAACCGTATTCTATTAGAATAAATCAAAAGACTGCATATTCTTTAATTTATTAAATTTTTTATTATATTAAAAGATTATTTTTAAAAAATAAAATAAAATTGGCACACTTTCCGATGGATCCTTTCCCTTAGTAGTATAGATATAAGTATTATAATTTTTTTCTCCTGTATGCCATTAGGTCAAGATTATTGATTAGATATACCAGTCAAATGTGAACATGGAAGCCTATTTGTCAAACCCACTTGTCCAGGTAGAGGGATGATGTGGCCAATGATGGAGAACACTTATCAAAATACCCACTAGATACATATACAACATTTGTGCCACCCACATAAGCTCTATTATTTTTACAAGTGGATTAGTGAAACCAACAACCTTTTAGAGTTTTAGCAAGCAAAAATTGTTAAAAAGAAAGTTATAGAAAAAAAAAAAAAACATATATATATATATATATATACCCGAAGAGGAGGAGAAAATGAACCCTAACTCCGCAAAAGAGATGAACCTTAAAATCTAACCCCCACCCACACCCAAAAAAAAAAAAGGATGAACTGTAAAACCCCAAAAAAATCTTACCTTTAATTATTTTTTATTTATGTTATAATATAAAAAATTATCTAATTTTTTATTTAAGTAAAAGTTCTCTTTAGAAAAGACTTTTATCAAAGAGAAAACCGTTTGAACATGTATTCAATTGAACCTATCGCTACACGGTGATATTTTACTGATAGGTTCCCCTTGATAACACTATGACAAAAACAAAAAAACAATAATAATTAAAAAAAAATCCCTAAAAGAGATGAACCTTAAAATCTAAATCCCACCCAAAAAATATACTCTAAGAGGAGAAGACGAACCCTAAACCTAAAAGAAATGAACCTTAAAATCTAAAGTCTTGGGATCGAACCTGATCCCAATCTGGCCCGACGATAACGGCCAATATTGACAATACTTGATCTGATACAAAAATGGATCCCCCAAATTTTTTATTTTTTATTTTTTTAAAAACTATTTGAATTGGCTGAATCGGTCATCGGACCAACAGTGCTGGACGATACAAGTCAATACCGAACCGATCCAGGGCGATACCCGATCATTGGACCGGTTGTACCGTCCAATCCGTATCGATATCGGTCCAATCCAAAGCCTCACAATATAGCTATTGTATCGTGGCTTGGGACCAGACCGGTCCTAGCCAATCCCGGTACTGACCAATCCCGACCCTGGCCGATACAGACCGGATCGGTCCGATCCTTGAAATCTTGGTTTAAACTAAGTCTAGTGGTAACTATAACCACATGTCACACTTCTATTGCAGGGGACAGGTTCATTATTGATTAACAATCGAGCAACAAATAGAAATCAAGCAACCAAATAGAAGACATGAAATTACAAAAATAGCCGTATGATAAAAAAAGAAAAAGAAAACCAGTACACTCCATCTGTGACAGAA
>JAUPMG010303920.1:0-30735 GCA_031762675.1 Pachysandra terminalis | reverse complement strand
AATATTTTTTTAAATAAATTTAAAAAAAAAAAAATGGTGCCCAAAAAAAAAAAGAATTCCAAAATCTCAAATTTCTGGATTTACAATAGAAAGGGAAAACAGAACTGTGTGAGCCACTAAATACTTACTGGTGGGAGAGGAGGAAATAGGAAGATCGGAGATGATCGTCATTCGTCTGAATACTGGTGAGAGAAAACCACAATAAAATGAGAGGTAAAATCGTAAGGAAGACTTGTAAAATCAAAAAGGAAAAAAACAAAACAAAAATTCTCTTAGAGTGCGTTTGGTTGGTGGGAAAGCATGAGAAAAGAAAGTAATTAGCTACTTTCCCATGCTTTTTAGGTGTTTGGATGATAGGAAAATGTGGGATCCACTGGAAAACTCTTTCCTAACCGTCTTCAATTCCGATCAAAGAGTCCATTTCTTTTCCTCTTAAATCGAGATGGAAGCATCGGAAAGTAAAGTAATCTCAACTCTTGCGTAGGTTTTTTCCCTTCTCTCTCAATCGCGATAGTCCCAAAGATATTGTTAAGAAAAACCCATGAAAGACAAAAGTAAAACTACAATAGAAACAATAGTAATGAAGGATAAAATTATCATTAAAATTTAGCTTTTCTCTAATTGTTTAAGAGGGTTATAAACACAAATTCATGCATTCTGTTAACGGAATTGAGTTGATGGGTAGGGGGTGTAAGTGGAATACCAGAAAACATAAGAAGGCTGTCTATAATTGTCAGATGTATATGGAGTGTAAGTAAAATTTACCCAAAAATTAATCACAATCATCGGAACACAAGCCTCATTTTACGCTGAGAATGTCAATTATTGAATCTTATTATAAATCTGTACATCGAATCACTTGCATATGTATCAAGCAATACTTAAAATATCCCCAAAGTATATCAATTGGGCTTTCAGGAATCTTCACAAATACCTAATCATTCTCCTCCATTAAATTAGCCAGTTAAGTTCATAAAAAAAACTTAAATAAGCCTGTCTTATATGTGTACGACAATGGCTGTTTGCTGTCGCTTGGAACCTACACAAAGATGGAGAAAACTTGCATTCTCATTGAATTTGTGCTCAAAGACAGCCAGACATCAGAAGTGGTCGATATAATACAAAAATTTAACCACTGATGTCTGGTTCAGCTGGTGGCAAGCCGGGCACTAGTGGGGGTTTTTGGAGGTAAATCTAGAGTTCAAATCCAACTAGAAACACTCGTGGCCAAGGGTTTACCATAACTGCTTCCGCCCTGAACATGGATTAGTCTCACACCCAAATGGGTGTGGGACACCACGTGGTTAAGACCAATATATATATATATATATATATATATATATATATACAAAAGTTCAGAAGTTATATAATAGTTTGTTCTAGGCACAAATTTTTAATTTGCAAAATCCCAGACTTATCCTCAAATATCTATTATATTTATTGACTACATATGGGGGTCAATGCACTACTGATTTATATATTATGGTCTTTATCATTATTATCAATCATTAGAAACTAAAACTATAATTTCTTAGTTAACAAACCTATGAATTATAATATTAATAACCACCGATGTGGGGCTCAGTTGGTAGCAAGCCGGGCTCTAGTGGGTGTCCACATAGGTAAGTTTGGAGTTTGAATCCCACTAAAACACTTGTGGCCAAGAGTTGACCTTTAATGCTCTCGCCTTGAACGTGGAATAGTCTCACACCTATGTGGATGCGGGGACACCACGTGGTTAGGACCAAAAAAAAAAAAAAAAGTATTATTATAATTACAGTGAAAGAATGTTATTGGATAGGAATTTCTATTCCATGTGCTATGTTTTTAAGACAAGTCCAAATAAAACCTAAATCTTAACCGTCCAATAATGTAACCTATGGTTTTGATTGTTACTAAAAAAAAGTCCAAAACGGCAAAAAGATAGTGATAATTTAACGCTAGAGGAAGGGGGGGTTGAACCTTCGACCTTGTGGTTAACAGCCACACGCTCTAACCAACTGAGCTACTCCAGCTTGTTATGTTAGAAGCACTGACAAACAAATATTTAGATTCTACATGGATGGATGAATAACTAAAAATCCTCTGTAAGTACATTCCTAAACTATATATACACATTATTTAGATTCCTGTTCTGGTGTTTAGACCATGAATCTGTGTTCTTAGTGTGTAATTAAGCCGTGGTGGATTGGAGTAAATGCATTATAAATGTTAAATTTGAGTTACTGTGTTCTTAGTGTGTAATTAATCGGTGGTGGATTGGAGTAAATGCATAATAAATGTTAAATTTGAGTTATTTTTAAGAGATTTGGGAGTTGGGGTTTAAAAAAAAAAAAGAATATATATTTTTGTTATTTTTATGAAAATAGAAAAATAGATGGATTTATTCTGAAAAAAGATTAAATTAGGTTGATAGCAAGCTGGAGTGGTGTCCCCACACCGATGTGTGGCTCAGCTGATAGCAAGCTGGGCTCTAGTGGGCGTCTCCGGAGGTAAGTCTGGAGTTCGAATCCCACTAGAAGCACTCGTAGCCAGGGGTTTACCATAATTGCTCTCGCCCCGAATGTGGATTAGTCCCACACCCAATGTGGTGTGGGGACACCTCGTGGTAAGACCAAAAAAAGAAAGAAAAGGTTGATAGATAACTATTTTAAAGATGTACAGTTTGTATGTATATATACAGATCCAAGATCGTCTGCACCGAAAAGCATCCACCAATGCGTGCACTGGGGATGTCATTGGTGCATTCCTTTTTAAAACAAAATAAATAAATAAACTTTAACATTTGAAAAAGTTGAATTTTTAAAAGATAATGCATCAATCACGTCCCTGGTGCACCAACTGATGAATACTTCTCAATGCAGACCAACTATAAGTAGGCACTCTAGATCATAAGTTATTTTTAAGTTTGGTGCTCTCTCTCCCGCATCTGCTTGGCGTTTTGATTTATTTTTTTTTTGGTCGAAACGGCGTTCAGATGACTTAGGTTAAAACCATGCATTTTCTAATAACAGTACTGGTTAATATATAATACTGAAAACACATATTCCATTTGTAATTTTGTATGGGTTGTTTAAGGTAAGGGATATACACAAGTTGTATATATAATGCTTTAATGCATTGAAAGGTCTTGTTAGGATATGCTCAGACTCTTTAAAAGTTATTAACATTCAGTGATTTTTTTACTGAAAATATTGAATTGCCCAAAATACCCTTAAGAAAAAGTATGAAAATTATAATCTAGCCCTCCCTCTCTCATATTTTGCATATCACATCTCTTCTCCATTTCTTTTTCCTGAGCAAATGAGGAAACCAAGGTGCCTTCAACAACTCAAATCAAACTAAATGACAAAACGGGCAAGAGCCAATTCGCAAAACAAAAAGATTCACTTTCGCCATCGAGAAACATATTAGAACAAGGAATTCTATGGTTTCTTCAATGATTCAAACCGAAAAGTCAGCTCAAAAAGCCATTCCAATTGCGAAACAAAGGCTTCAAGAACCGATCAAACAAAATAATTCACCGATCTCATATTATTTCTTCTTCTTTTCTACAAACGAAGAAAGATTGTTGAAAGAAAAAAAATCATCTCTTAGGATTTCAAGATCTCTCTTTCTCTTTCTCTCCCACCCACTTTCTGTTGTAATTTTTTGGCGTTCGCATCTGTTAGCTTGGCGTTTCCGTTTTTATTTGTGAAATCGAAAATTTATGAATCCGTTTTTCAAAAAACGCAGTTAATTTGTTGAATAGATTACCATGTTGCTAAGTACAATTGCAACTTGGTAGTCAAATTAATTGGGTTTTCCTGTTCTATACAATTGAGTTAAAACCCAGTTAATTTGCTAACTAAAGTACCAAGTTGCCATTTGACATAGCAAATGGGTAATCAATTTAGCAAATTAACTAGGATTTCAGAAAAACCTAGTTAATTTGCTGACTAGACTAGCATGTTGCTATGTACAATAGCAATTTGGTAGTCCAGTAACCAAATTAACTGGGTTTTCATGTTCTACACAATTGGGTTTTATAACAATCCTGTAAGATTTTTGTCAAATTGAACAATCATGTAACAATTTTTTATATTTGATATGAGAAGGGAATGACCTATCATTGAAACAAGAATAGCTTCATCAACACATGTTTACAAAGTTTAAAACATTCAAGTTTAGAACATACACATTTAAGTTTATTACGTACACTTGACAAACAACTAATACATCATTTAGGCCTATCTTATTAAAGTTATACAAAGAAAATTTCATGAATCATTCAAATTAAATTTTTAGAAGTCATCCAAAATCTTTCGTCCAAAAGAAGCTACTCTTTCATCCTTTGCTTGAGCTCGTTCCCAAATCGCAACCAAGAAAACCCTTAAGCTTTGCTTAAGCTCGTTCCCAAATCGCAACCTTCAAATCCCTAAAACGGGTTGGTTCGTGCGTGAAGGAGAGTTCAAGAGAAGAACGATTGGGGTTGAACGATGTGACGGGATTGAGGTTCAAGTGAGGTGGTTATTTTTTTGGATTGAAGAGGGTGGTGCGAATGGGGATAATAGAGAGATTTGAGATAACCGAACGGTGGTGGTGGTGATTTTTCTGGGTTTGGGAAGGTGGTGGATTGGTTGTGAAGAAGAAGATGAAGTAGGAGAAGAAGAAAACAAATGGAGAGCTTGGGAGAGATTACCCGAAAATAATGGAGCAAGATTCGCCGGTATATGGACATCGAATTTGGAGCGTTGCCGGAGTCAAATGGAGAAGTATAAGAGGATTTGGGAAGGAGGGTGAAAGAGAATTAGGGCAAAGCGAGATTGAACGAGTAGGGTGAAGGGATTGGGGCTAAATTGAAATTTTAGAAAATTTGCCTTAAGGGCATTTTGAACAATTCAATATTCTTAATGAAAAAAGTCACTGAATCATAAAATTTTTCAAAGAGTCTTGAGCAGACCCTAAAATGACTTTTTTCATGCACTACGCAGGTAAATGCAACTTGTACATTTCCCTTACCTTAAAAAACCCATCTTGTTTCTCCGTTTCCATACAAATGTTATTCTATGCCTCCTGATCTCCTCACGTTCAAAAAAGAAAAAAGAAAGTGGTTTGCATTATCTATTACTTGCTACCACCACAATTTGTTTCATCCTTCATTTCTCCTCTATATTAAACAATGAATTAAGACTTAAAAGAGTCACCTCCACAAGGCCACAACCACAAGCCTCGAAACTCTAAGCCCAACCAATAAATTTTAAAACATGAGGAGTCATTGATGGATATCTCGGCAATGGCAATTCCAATGTTTACAATACTTGTATCCGTCTCTCTCCTTGCGGCTCCCGCCGTTTCCAATTACACTCCTGCCAACATAAAATCATGGTGCAGCCAAACACCAAACCCAAAACCTTGTGAATACTTCATGAGTCACAAACCACACTCTTTTGCTCCCAAAACCAAGTCTGAATTCCTCAAGATGGCAATACAAACCGCCTTGGATCGAGCCCTCCATGCACAAAGCCACACAATGTGGCTCGGGTCCACGTGCCACAACCGCCGTGAAAAGGTCGCGTGGGCCGACTGTCTAGAGCTCTACCAGAGTACCATACTACGACTCAATCGGACTATTGATCCATCTGTGAAGTGCACCGGCGTCGACACACAGACATGGCTTAGCACAGCCCTGGCAAACCTCGAGACCTGCCGGACCGGCTTCGTCGAGCTTGACGTCTCGGACTACATGTTACCCCTTATGTTCAACAATGTTTCCAAGTTGATTTGCAACACTTTGGCCATCAACAAGGCTCAACCTAGTGGTCATGAACCAAATTATAAAGATAGGTTCCCTACCTGGTTTTCACCCGGTGATCGGAAGCTTCTCCAGTCGTCGGATCTTGCTTCCAAGGCCAATCTTGTGGTGGCGAAAGACGGGTCCGGGAACTTCAAAACCATTAAAGAGGCCATTGATGCTGCAGCAAAGCTAAGGAGGACTGGGAGGTTTATAATTTATGTGAACGAATGGATTTATAATGAGAATGTTGAGATAAGCAACAAGTTGACTAATATCATGCTCGTCGGCGACGAAATGGGAAAAACTGTAGTCACCGGAAGCAGAAGTGTCGGAGGTGGCTCGACCACCTTCAGCTCAGCTACTGTCGGTAAGGAATCTTGGAACAAAGCTTCTGTTACCTTGACTATCTCCAACTAAAGTACAATGAAAGAAATATACGTGTAGTGTTTTAGGTGGGATTTTAGTATGTTCTCTTAGAAGGTAAAGGATTAACTACATCAAATCATTCAAACTGAAATTCAATATGTTTAAAACTGACTGTTTGGTAAGATGAGTCCACAGGGCCCTGGAACTGGAGATCGTTCTTTGACGATCTTCACGATTCCTTTTCTGTTTCCTCTATAGCATCATCATCGCATGGTTTTCTTGCCAAGAATGATCACACACTCCTCTTGCTCTTTTGTCTATCTCATATACAACATCATCCCTAGCGTTTTGCAAAGGACACGGCTAGCAAGACAAAGATCACCACCATTTTCTCTGACCCTTGGTGGTCCATGGTCCACCGACAAGGACGCTCTCCATGATGCCTGCCTCCGTCTGCACTTGCCGCCCGTATGCACCTGCATCAACAAATCCTTTTGTCAGCTTACGGGAGTTTTCGTTATTGCAGAATGGAGACAGCTGTTTATTGGGAAGACAAATAGGTGGAATACAAAGAGGTGGAAGATTCTAGACTAGTGAGACAAAGGGGTAAATGAATCTGGACACTTTTTTGGGAATTTGAAGGGACTGCACTTTCATCTTCTTCCTTCCCTCTTCTCCTATAAATACTTGTTGTGTTCTGTGCAATGTAGAAAGTGCAGAGAAAATAGAGTGAAGTGAGCAGAGAGAAAGAGAAGAAAGCTAAGAGTTGTAGAGCAGATTTTGCTCCTCCTGTATTCTTCTTCCCATATATTGAAAGTGTGTGTACTCCGTGGACGTAGGTAAGTTTGTGCCGAATCACGTAATTCTCTGTGTTCATTTGAGTTTTGATTGTGTGTATGATTGATTTTTGCACGTAGATTCCCCAACAACTGGTATCAGAGCATCAGGTTCGCGCATATCTGGACATTGTCGTTTCACAAAGTTGTCCAAATCCATCAATCGATCCCACCAACGTGTAGAGCTCAAGGAGACGAGCACACTGCCCAAAAAATCAGCTCAAAACTACACCAAACGCGCCTTTATGCGCCACCTGAAGATTCTGAGTTAACTCGCTGAGTTGACACGCTGAGTCAGAACTGATTTGACTGACCGAGCTGTTTGGTCAAGCCGAGCCGTGGAGCTGTTTGACCGAACCGAGCCGAAGCCGTGAACAGTCCAACGCCAAGTCATCAGGAGAGTGCCACATGTCCGACACGTGTCTGAACATCTGGTTGACACGTGTCATATTAGCCCCTATTCTTGCTAAGGAAGGTACTTTTGCTACAGACTTCAGTGGGAGCAATGGCATCAGATGGAGGACCACTTGTTTCAGAAGGATTTGTACGTACCATTGGGAGAAAAGGCAGAAACGATGAAGGACTCTGAGTGGCAGTTGCTTGACAAGAAAGCACTCGGCACCATTAGATTATCATTGGAAAAATCCGTTTCCTTCAACATCAAGAACGAGAAGACAACAGCTTCTCTAATGGCTGCCCTTTCCAGTATGTATGAACAATCGTCTGCAGCAAACAAGGTACATTTGATTAAAAGTTATTAAATTTGAAAATGGTTGAAGGAGCAAGTTTTAGACAACACCTCAATGATTTCAATGAAGTAACGGATCAACTGACGTCTATTGAAATCACCTTCACTGATGAGGTCCGAGCCCTGTTAATTCTCGGACAGCTACCCGAGAGTTGGAGGGGCACATTTACTACAATCAGTGGCTCTGCAGGAAAATCAAAGCTGAAATTCGACGATGTCGTGAGTATGATTTTGACAGAGAAGATCAGGATGTAGTCATATGGTGTTTCCACTTCAGGATCAGACTTAAATGTAGAAAGCAGAGGCAGAAATTCAAACAGAAGAAATGGGCATGATAGATCGAACAACCGTGGCAAATCCAGGACTAGAAGATCAAAGTCCAGAAATCCTAGTAGTTCCCAGAACTCAAAGAATATAGAGTGTTGGAACTGCGGGAAGACAGAACACTACAGAAATCAGTGCAAAGTCCAGAAGAAGAATCAGAAAAGCCAGAAGCAAATGTTGCTTCCACCTCAGAAGTTGATGATGCTCTGATATGCTCTTTGGAGAGCAAGAATGAGTCTTGGGTGTTAGACTCTGGAGCATCATTCCACGCTACTTCACAGAAGGAACTCCTTGAAAGGTATGTACCCCGAAAACCTTGGTAAAGTTTATCTTGGTGATGACCAGCCTTGTGATATAACAGGCAAAGGAGATGTACAGATTAAGTTGAACGGGTCAGTATGGAAGCTGAAGGATGTTAGACATGTTCTGGACCTAAGAAGAAACTTAATCTCAGTGAGACAGTTGGCAAGTGAAGGTTTCACTACAACTTTCAACGACGAAAGTTGGAGGATTTCCAAAGGTGCAATGACAATTGCAAGAGATAAAAGGAGTAGTACACTCTACATGACAGCAGATGCTTTCTCTTCAATTGCAGTTGCTGTAGGAAATCAAGATTCCAACCTATGGCACTAGAAACTAGGTCATATGAGTGAAAAATGACTCAAGGTAATGCACTCGAAGGGAAAGCTACTAGGTTTGCAGTCAGTTGGGATAGATCAGTGTGAAGATTGTATCCTAGGCAAGCATAAGAGAGTCAGCTTTCAGACGAGTGGTCGAACCCCAAAGCAGGAAAGACTTGAGTTTGTTCACTCACATGTGTGGGGACCGACGACCGTCTCATCCATTGGCAGAAAGCACTACTTCGTGACGTTTATTGACGATCACTCACGAAAGGTATGGGTTTACTTTTTGAAACATAAATTTGAAGTTTTTGATGTGTATAGGAGATGGAGCCATGGTAGAAAATGAAACAGGTCTGAAGATCAAGAAGCTTAGATCAAACAATGGAGGAGAATATGATGACACTGCATTCAAGAAGTTTTGCTATGAGCACGGCATCAGAATGGAGAGAACCGTGCTAGGTATGCCTCAACACAATGGTGTAGCTGAGCATATGAACCGAACCTTGATTGAGAGAGCTAGAAGCATGCATATGCAGTCAGGCTTACCAAAGTAGTTCTGGGCAGAAGCAGTCAATACAGCGGCTTACTTGATCAACAAAGGTCCTTTAGTACCGTTGGAGCACAGAATACCAGAGGAGGTATGGACTAGAAAAGAGGGAAAACTTTCACATTTGAAAGTTTTTGGTTGTGTTGCATATGTACATATAAGTGATCATGGCAGGAACAAGCTTGATCCCAAATCCCAGAAATGCACCTTCCTCGGCTATGGCGAGGATGAGTTTGGCTACCGCGTTTGGGATGACAAGAACAAGAAGGTGATCCATAGTAGGGATGTAATCTTCAATGAAAGATTGATGTACAAGGACAAGCATACAACAAACCCCAGCGACTCAGCACAGAAAGACAGTGTATGCAGAGGTAGACGATTGCCCAGATAGTCCTGTGACACAACAGATAGTTGAGAGCCCTCAGGCAGAGGAATCAATTGCGCAAAGCAGTACACAACAGTCTGAAGTACGACAACTTAGGAGGTCTTCTAGGCCCCTTGTACCTAACAGGAAGTACATGAACTTTTTGTTATTGACTGATGGAGGCGAGCCTGAATGCTATAATGAGGCATCTCAGGCAGGAGATGCTATCAAGTGGAGCATGCTATGAAAGATGAGATGAAGTCCCTCATCTCCAAAAAGACTTGGGAGCTTGCTAAGTTACCTATAGGAAAGAAATCCCTTCACAACAAATGGGTGTACCGTGTGAAGGAGGAATACGACGGTTCCAAGAGGTACAAGGCCCGTTTAGTAGTCAAAGGATTTCAGCAGAAAGAAGGTATTGAGTACACTGACATGTTTGCACCAGTTGTGAAACTTAACACTATCAGATCAGTGTTGAGTATTGTTGCAGCAGAGGATCTGCATCTTGAGCAGTTAGATGTGAAAAATGCTTTCCTCCACGGTGACCTAGAAGAGGAGATGTATATGCAGCAGCCCGGAATATTCTCAGAGAAAGGTAAAGAGAATCTTGTTTGCAGGTTGAAAATGAGCTTGTATGGTCTGAAACAATCCCCTAGGCAATAGTACAAGAAATTTGATGGTTTCATGCAGAAGCAAGGATACCACAAATGCAATGCCGACCACTGCTGCTACTTCAAGAGGTATAAGTCCAGTTACATTATTTTGCTACTTTATATTGATGACATGCTAGTAGCAGGTTCAGACATGAACAGAATCAGAAGACTGAAGCAATAATTGTCAAAGGAGTTTGACATGAAGGACTTAGGACCAGCAAAACATATTCTTGGCATTCGGATTACCAGAGACAAGCAATAAGGAACTCTGCAATTGTCTCAGTCTGACTATATCAGCCGTGTTCTAGAGAGGTTCAACATGAGCAACTCCAAGGCAGTCAACACACCTTTGGCCAGTCACTTCAGCCTATCCAAGGATCAGTCTCCCCAGATAGATGAAGAGAAGAACTTCATGGCTAAGGTTCCTTATGCCTCAGCCATTGGAAGTCTTATGTATGCCATGGTCTGCACGAGACCAAACATTGGCCATGCAATGGGAGTTGTCAGCAAATTTATGAAAAATCCAGGAAAGACTCACTGGGAAGTAGTGAAGTGGATCTCGAGATATCTGCAAGGCACTTCTGATAAGTGTTTGGAGATTTGAAAATTCAAGGCTACGTAGACGCAGATTGTGTAGGAGAAGTTGATCACAGAAGAAGTACTACTGCTTACGTCTTCACAGTTCGCAACACAGTAGTTAGCTGGACTTCATAGATATAGAAGACTGTTGCGCTATCCACGACAGAGACAGAGTATGTTGCAGTGACAGAGGCCAGTAAAGAGATGATATGGTTACAAGATTTGTTAACAGAATTGGGATTCAGACAGATGAAGAATTCTCTTCACAGCGACAGTCAGAGTGCGATGCACCTAGCTAAGCATTCGGCGTTTCATTCTAGAACCAAGCACATTGGACTTTGTTATCACTTCGTCAGATCTCTCTTGGATGAATGGATGTTAACACTTGTGAAAATCCATGGTAGCAAGAATCCAACAGATATGTTGACAAAAGTCGTTACCGTTGAGAAACTGAAGCTATGTTCAGCTTCAGTTGGTCTTCTAGCCTAAAGACATTTCTGAGCACACACCACTAATCACTATTGGTTCTGTCTCCAAGTGGGAGACTGTTATTGCAGAATGAAGACAGCTGTTTATTGGGAAGACAAAGAGGTGGAAGACAAAGAGGTGTAATACAAAGAGGTGGAAGATTCTAGATTAGGGAGACAAATGGGTAAATGAATCTGGACATTTTTTGGGAACTTGAAGGGGCTGCCTTTTCGTCTTCTTCCTTCCCTCTTCTCTTATAAATACTTGTTGTGTTTTGTGCCATGTAAAGAGAACAAACAGAGAGTGAAGTGAGCATAGAGAGAAAAGAGAGTTGAGAGTTGTAGAGCAGATTTTGCTCCTCCTGTATTCTTCTTCCCATATAGTGAAAGTGTGTGTGCTCCGTAGACGTAGGCAAATTTGTGCCGAACCACGTAATTCTCTGTGTTCATTTGAGTTTGATTGTGTGTGCTTGATTTTTGCACGTAAATTCCCCAACAGTTGAAATATGTTGTTTCAGACCAAAAAGTATATTGTAAATTAGCTGAAAATCTTCAATCCCCTGAACATAAGAGATGCTTCAAACAGATTAATATAGGTCGGAGCCATTTTGGGGGAGAGGATCAAGAACAAAATGGTGGGGAAAGTGGAATCATGGACGCAGGGGAATGGCCCATCATGTATATCTTTCAGCAAGGCTGGTTAGAATTAATATGGAATACAGGGAAGGGTCACTAGGCTAGTCACCACAGGATGCAATTGAAAAGATCGATTGGAATACGGTGAAGACAGTGCTGGAGAAACGTATCAAGTCTCATGGAGATATAGCCCATAAAAAAATAAAAAGCAATTGATATTCGAGGATGATCTTGTTGAAAAGGAGCTGGAAGATAGAATTGAGTTGACTAGTGAAGATGGGGAAATTAAGGACAGGGGGTAGTGCTGATCTAACTTCTCAAACAGACCAGAAAATGAGAATTGTCTACAGATAATGTTGAAGAAATGAAATTATTCATGTATGATTATAGTAATCATGGATTGTCCTTCTCCAAGTTTGACAAGAGGCTGTTAGCGGAATATCAGAAAACACAGGCGGGTGTAAGTGGAACTGACCCTTGATTCTAATCGTATCTTTTCAGTTCTTTCTTTATAGGGATGTACGAGCGGCCCAGCACGATTTAGCCCGTGCCCCGGCAGGCATCGTACGACAGGCCCTATAGTATTGATGTCGGGCATTGGCTCATGGTCCACGGCACGTCCCAGCATGATTTGGTCCGTACCCGGACCATTGGTTTTCCGGCTTTTCATTTGACTAGTAGTAGAAGAAATTACGGCACTAACAGAGGCCGGGACTGCAAGCAAAAGCTCAAATTTAGTCTAGCTAGCTGGCTGGTTGATCCAACCGTGTAATTGTGCTTAATCATGAAGTAGAATTGAATAGTCAAAAGTCAACACCACGTACCAACAACATAGATCAGCTGACTAAGATGAATTGAATCATGGATCCACCACACTTTGTGATTTTGATTGCACGTGCTTTAACAACTGGGCGAGGGCGACGTCCACTGTGTCCAGAAACTCCACCTGGGTTGCATTCGGGTGCACGTACGTGAGCTTAGGAATCAGATCTATCACACTTCTTCTCATTCTCTCTACCTTCTCCCTCGGAATCTTAACAAGTTCTTCCTCTAATTTTACTTTCATCCCACCTGCATTTTCCTCCCCTACGTATACCGAGTACTCACTCGCTTCCGCCGGCAGAAACCACCCGTACTGAGAATACGCCGTGTGTGGTGAAAAAAACACCGGAATACAACCCGCAAGCACCGAGTCGAACGTGGATCGCCGAGTGAACGAGTCTCCGGGAGCTTGCAAGCAGAACTCTGACCGAGTCATGACTCGAAGCACCTCGCTCGGGTCATGGCACTTGCTGGCTCCACGCCCGCATTTCAAGAGTTGGCACCGAATCGACTCGGCGCATTGCCGGATTAACTCGTCCCTGATCGCAGCCTTCTCCACACCGGTTCGTGGGGCCCCGATGAAGGAGAATAGGTGGGGACGATCGGTGGTTCTCATCTTGTTTTGCCACATCAGCATCTCATCCGACGTGGACGGATGGAAGTAAGACGGGTAGGGAATACCGTATTGGTTGGACCCTTCCCATGGGTGTCTCTCCACGGTCAACACCGACATGTTCTTGACAAATAGCATGTTGAGGAGACAATTCGCGCCAAAATCAGGCTGGGTCCCATCATCTTTCCTCATGAAATCCCAGGCCGTCCGTCCAAGAGCCAAGAAGTGGTCCCCACCATAATTCCTCCGCCACCAAATCTGCTGTCCCAGATATTCCGCCAGCTCCATCGCTAACTCGTCACGCACCGACAGATCGGGCTCACGGAATTTGCTAGAGGTGTGGAGCCCACCGTAGAAGGGGACGTAGAACAAACTGGCACGCTCCGGTTCCCACGTGCGACACGGGTGGTTCTCCACTCGCGCGTGGAAGATCATTTCGGCGATGAACTGATGCGTCGCGAACCAGCTGCTGCTTCTCGAACCCATTTCAGTAAGCGGTTGACCCAGACCACGGTTCGCCACGTGAGGGCACATGTCCGTGTACACGTTAAGGTGCCGGCAGTTCTGGATAAGTTCAAGGTTGAACTTGGCCGGCAATTGATACACATAGACTGAGAAACTCCCGTCGCAGGCCGGCACTACTTTCCGACGACCCTGATCAGAGCGTTGGGTTTGTTCTAGAGTAGTAGATTTTGTGGTGGGAAACCAGAAGAAGAGAATAACGAACCAGAAGAGAAGGAAGATGAACAAATAGAGAGAGAATTTAAACCGGGGATTAACATAAACGGGTCTGTCTTTGAAGTGGTGGTATCTATCTTTCTCCTCCATTTGAGTTACAAATTGAAGCTTTCTGAAGGACATGGAGACGTCTTTGGTTTGAAGGCAAGAACAAAATGTGTAAAGAGAGAGAGAGAGAGAGGAATTTGAGACTCTTAAGAGGATGATTTGGAAAAGAGAGTGTCTTGGGAGAGAAGACTTTCTAGAAAAGTCGCGTTAAAGTTGTCTCAAACCACGTGGCACGCGTAAGCAACAGATAAGTATTAGACAGTGAGAGATACTTTACTGCCTTTAATGGAATAAATATTTGCTGTGCCGCGTGCTAGCTCTACATTAATGTTACATGTTGTCCGTAGACGATATTTTCAGAAAAGTTGCTTTAAATTCGGTGCGTTGCTCAAATTTACAGTTTTATTAAATTCTGGACCTGTCTTTTTTTTTTTTTAATTCAAATCATTGTAAAGAAGTTAAAAACAGCAGCCAATAAACAAAAGCCACGTCTGATATTATATATTTTTTAAAAAAATAATTTTTCAATAAGGTATGTTAATCTTTTAAGGCTGATTTCGTTATGTAGGTAATCTCTCAAAAAGGGAAGTATATATTTTTCAGGTAGTTTTTTATGTTAATCTTTTTTTATTTTTTTTAAAAGTAATAAAGTATAAAAATATTAATATTGATAATAAAGAATGAAAATTCGTTTAAATAAGGTAACTAAACTAATTCAAAGAGTACTAAAGATTTGGTGAGTAGAGTTAAATCTAATAATGATCGGTTCAGCAATCTAATCGACGTTTTATTTTCTTTCGCTTTTTGTTAGTTTCTCTCACGGGAGTCACGCTGGCCAATGCTTTTGCTTATCGTACGCGAGGTTTTGGCCCCCCACGTTCATGCGAGCATAATGGTTCACGTACAACTTTGCGAAACCGATTTGTTTTATACTAATTAAAATTTCGTCATTTGCATGTTTGAAAGATGGGTTACATTCAATGATTAAAAACACATGATAGACCTGAATTTATTCGAGTAACTCGGTCATTGGCGACTCAAAAGCTAACCTATCCAAGTAACTCAGTCCGAGTTAACAACTGGTCAGTCTATAAAATTTTAAATATACAACTATATCAGATAATAAAAATTATAAATAGTATCTGCAACATGTCACAAACAAAGAAACCCATGTCATTGACATTTCGATGATACGTCATGACACATCGCTATATATCTGCAATATGGGAGAAATTTCTTTCCGTTCGAAAAAAAAAATTAAGAAAATTATTCCCTAATAATTGAATTTAAGGATGAAACTTGTTTTATACTCGAATAACTGATAAATATATACACACACAATCTAACATGCAAACTGTCATGTATCAACTGTCATCATAAATAAAAATTTAGAAGCATGATCGCCAAAAGATTTGTAAATTTTTAAGACATGGATGCAAACACAAAGATACTCACGAATATAACAAAACCAAGGACACAGTTCCAAAACCAAAAAAAAAAAGGTGAGGAACACCTAATACAAGAAAAACTTTTGCAGTGAAGAATGAAGTCCTGTAATAGCCAGCAACAATATGCATTAACTAATTAGTTTCTGTAACCAGGATAAACTAGATATGCAAGGGCCAAGAAAGCAAAACTCAGCAATAAAGAATGGAAATTTACAGAAAAAAAAAAAAACTACACCTCAGCTTGCAGCAAAAGAAATTCCTGTGACCAATATCGTTTGGAAGGATGTGGGTGCGGATGTTTTCTGGTGCGACATCAGGCAGTGGAATACATGCATATATCATTTGTTACTGTTGGACTATCTACCATACACAGCAGCAGCCTTGGAAGATTTTACAACTTGCCAATCAAACTCAAACAAGTGAATCAGTCACCGGCAATGAAGTGGCAATGCTCATCCACTCATCATCCAGCGCCTGTGTGGCTGCTTCTGCAGGTGGTGTTGGACTACTTGCTGGTGGTGCTGTAGTATTACTTTCAGTAGATGCAACTGGGTCACTTACCGGAGATGAAACAGGAGCACTCACAGGTGGAGATGGAATATGCTCTGACGAGGCAGCCGGAGCTGCTTCTAACAGCAATTGCTTGCTTGGCTGAAGCTGCTTGGCAGCACCCTGTGTAGAAGAAGTGGGTTTGTTCTGAACAGTAATTGGTGCAGATAGAGACACCATCCCTGGAGGAAGTATTTCAATTGGTAATTTCTTTCCTGCTTCTGCCAAACTTGTAAGCTTGGGTTCCTCAAGGGAAGCCAGAAAAGCAGCTGCTGCATCTGTTTTCGTTGATGGAGTCTGCTCGAGCTCCTTTTGTAGTATCTTGTTCCATGCCTGGACCAAGCTCTTCAATGTTGGTCGCCCGTGAGCCTGGAAGAGTACGGGAATGTTGTAAGATCAAATTACTTCAGTATAGGAGAAAAAAAAATTGCGTAGATTTAAGGAAAGAGGGCATACATGGGCATGGAGCACAGCTTCTGCCAGCATCCCAGTGTCTTGCCATGCTTTCTCCATTAGAGCATTGTCTCCCAAAAGTGCAGCTGCAAATGCTGCTTCACGGCCTTGACCAGCTGAGATCAGATTATTTACCAGCCCCTGTATATAAATTCGATATCAGAAGCTGAAAGTTCCATCAGAGCTTTCCTATGAAGATAGTCCATGGATATGGTCAAATAATCTCCCAACAGTTTATATATTAAATTAGGTTTTTGGTTTGTTACAGGAAACTGGAGGCAAATATGAAAGCAGGAGTCTGATTAGCACAAGCATCTTACTTTGTATACAAAGCACAACACCAAACTCATGTAAGAGAATCCTCAATCAAATTGCTTATGGAGTACAGTTCGGGGGAGGAGGAGGAATGGCAAGGACCTAGTTTCCCCTTTTCAGAAAATTATTACTACACCAGAAAATAAAGCATTCGAAAATATATCGTCTCTTAGCTACTGAATCAAGAAGAAAAGAACTCCAGCTCAAAATGTGTCATGAAATTATCACCAGAGAATGTCTGAAAGGGTCAATCAGAAGTTAATTGACATCATATTATTCATGGAGGTAGATCACTACTTTGTCTGGTCAAGCGAATACTCTTCAAGATTACCATTACAGAAAGAAGTTATCGGCACCAAGATCTTTAAAAGGTAGGGAAAGATTAGTTTGTCCTAATAAGTAAAAAGAACTCGAAAAGATTCTATTTCACAAGAAATATAATAGATTATCATATGCAACATAAATTCGGTGAAATTTCATGGCATGCACAAGACAGCTTAGACAACAAATTTTGAGAAAAAATAAAACCAAAAAGAACAAACAAAACATGTTGCATACACTCAGCCGAGTCAACTCGCCATGATTTGCTAGCCGCAGAGCTAGTCCTCTTAACTCGTGACCGTGCAAAGCTCCCTTCACAGAACCAGCAGCTGCTAACCTCTTAAGCGCCTCACGAGCGATATCAGCTTGTGCAGTGGCATCTGCAGCATCAATAAGATGTAGAAACCCTTCTGCAAATTTCACTACTCCTTGGACAGCATCCACAACATTTTCCTGTTTGGTGGTCAAACTGAGAATTTCAGTTACATCTAGCCCTACATTATCATTCCCAATATCCCTGCTATTGCTCATTGTCAAAAGGCACTGAAGAGCTCTTTTTAGATCATTGCTCTGCATGGCCAGATCAAACTCCAACCTGGGAAACATGTGACAGATATGACATAATTTTAAAAAAGAAACTTGAATCCTAACGTGGATCACAAGACAGCTGTTAAAAGAAAGACTCAAGCCATTTACCCGCCCCGAAAAAAAAAAAATGAAAAAAGAACGAATGAAACCGATGTAACATGGACAAGTCTCAGATTTTGATTTTTTCTTTTGGTTGTATTCATTTATCTTTTCACATTTAACCACTACCTTCACCACCACTTAATGCCATTCTTCATAAACATGATCTCTACTATTAATACATATATCCTGCGTCCGTGAATCCCTTTATCGGGGTTTGCTGAATCTCACACCTTGCAGATTCCATCTCAGACCCATACCTATACAACTTAAGAGTAATAACAACTATCTGCATCATTATCCTAACCCCTCTAGATATGCTCACTTCATGCAATGCAAACCTCTTAGATATCCCAGGCAGGTGAAGCGCTTCCGTTGCATAACCCATCCCAAGCATGAATTGAGCCAAATCATCATGGTGCTCTCGACCAAGCCTACTTGCCCTGCAAAAGAAAGTATTACATATAGTGTTCAGACATATTGTTAAAATTTTAAGCAAAAATACGTGGGGAAACAGATAGCAGACCATTTGACTGCACTAACAGCATCTCCATAAGCAGCAAGACACCGACAGCGAATACCAGGATGGCCAAGGGACAAGGCATGAGCACACATGTACCTGTGCAAAGAATATAAGCATCATAGTTCTCCTGGTCTACAATACACATAAGTAGAATATAATTGAATTATTGAAATGAAGAGTTGACATTTGATAGGCTTGAGTGGTTCAACCGAATTTATGCTCCGACCACAACTAGTTGAAAAGGCATTGTTAACTGATCATTGATTGATTCCTATATCCACCCTAAAGAATAACTAACTTTAAAGACGCAAATTTACATTCCAACAATAGGCCTTCAGGGCCAAAAAAAAAAACAGAAGGAACCTAGACATTACTTCATGCTCCGCAGTTCATCAGACTCAGACATCCCTCTATCATTATTTAACGCGTTCCCCAACACTGTTAAAACCATTAGTAGTAGAAAATTAACAGAAAAATAGTGTTCTAAATTTCAGCAGAACGCAAGAATATACTCGAGACGTGGTGGAAGTGTCACATGTGTGATTCGACACATGCAAAACTAAAAAGATTTTACCCTTTAAAAGGAACATCGAGAGAAATGTCGCCGGAATTTGGCAACATTTTTCTCTCTCTCTCTTCTCCTACTTTCATACCAAAACTCCCACAAAAACCCCATTTTCTTACACCTTTATGAGTGTTGTGAATCAAAATCACTCTAACACAGATTTGCTGAAGATTTGAAGAGTCGGGTGGATCGTCAAACACGTGTGTTCGAGATAAATGTGCATTTTCAAAATTTTAACCATATAAACCTAACCAAATCATGTAAAATTAATATATGTTGTGTAACAAGACCCGATCTACCGATGGGTGTCATTACTTGATTTTAGGCATAATTTAATATTTGTTTAAATTTTTAATTAGAAAAATTATATATATATATCATTATAAAAAAACTCAACATGCTATGAATAAATAATGTAAATCTAGTTAGAAAATTTAATATCGAAGAGTTAATTAATTTGGCTAATTGTTTCAACAAGCAAAAGGCCAATTTATTAATTATACAATCTATTTTTGATTAAAAAATAGAAAAAATATGAATTTATTTAAAAAATTATGAAAATATTGAAAAATAGATAAATGCTAGAAGAGGTTAATGGCTAATTACTCATCCAAGTAGTTGGTCATTAATTAACTATATAATCATTTCTTAATTTAAGAAATAATAAAAACATAAAATTACTAAAAAAATTGAAAATTATTTAAAAGTAGAGAAATGTTAGAAAAGGTTAAAGGTTCAATACTCATCCAAGTAGCAGGCCATTAGTTAACTATATAATCATTTCTTAGCTTACAAATAATTAAAAAATAAAAAATATTAAATAAGTAAAAATTTCTAAAAAAAAATATTAAAAAATATAAAATTATTAGAAGATGTTGAATTATGTTCTCATAGTTTTCCTTTGCTTGTTCTTCAACTTATTGTAGTCTTTTATCTTATTTGTGACATGATGTGGCGGGTAGGAAGGCAGATATTGTGTGGAGCCATGGGACCCCATATATGGGTGATAAGAATAAGTCGATATGCAACTAATTTCAGCAGATCATCAAAAGGTGGGGGTGTCTAGATTGAAGCAGCACTTGGCACATGAGCTGAAGAATGTCACTGATTATAGATGATCAGTGACATTCGCAACCCCCCCCCAGTTCTCTGCTAACAGTTTGAAAGTCGCACCAGTTGCAACTTCAAGAGTGATTGGGGACAAGATGAGGCTCTGAATGTCATACCAATCGCAAAAATGGGTTTTATAGATGAGCAGGCATTGGGCGGGTCATTCGACTTGGGAAAAGAGTTAAGAAAGGAGCTGGAGAAAGAAGCTGATCTAAAGAATGAAGAAGGTTTATCAGATTGGAGATTAGCAAAATCATGAAATTCAGACTTAATAGGGGTTTTCTGTCATGGATTTGAAGAGGATCTGAAAGTGTTCTTTATCGCAATTCAAAACCGTAACAGAGAACGAATTGGGTCTTCCAAGAAGAAGAAAAGGGAGCTCCTAAAATTGATTTGTGTCTTTTAATGTTACCATCAGCAGTTGTGGGGGAAGAAGTACAAGCAGGATAAAGGCAGGGGGGTAGATATAGGTTTGAAATGAAGACAAACATCATCTTGTGGAATGTTAGGGGTCTTAATAACAAAGATTAAAATGCTCTATCAGGGCTCCCTTGGAGACATGGAAAGTTGGAAACCAGATATTTTGATCGTCTAGGAAACAAAATCGGAGATATAAATCCTTGAAATATTGGCTGTTAGGGAAGTAAAATCTTCTTTTTTTGTCATAGGCACTGCAGGAGGCATTTTGGTGGGATGGAAAAAGACCTGTTTTGAGTTTGTTGATGGTATATCGTAGGAAAATTCCCAATCACTGTTTTTAAGAGATCGAGAGGAAATTGGGTGCCGGTTGGTTTCTGGGGTCTATGAGTCTAATGACGGGAGTCAATTACCAATTTTATGAGATGAACAAGAAAATGCAAGGAACCAATGGAATTTTCTGTGGTGCATACGGGGAGATTTTAATGTCACCAGATTCAGGTCCGAGAGATCTAGTCATGGAAGAGTGACATCTCATATGAGAGTGTTCACATATTTTATTAATAGAAAGCACCTCATTGATGTTCCGATAATCGGAGTGCAGTATATCTTGTCTAATAATCAGGAGAGACCAACCTTTTCCAAGATTGACAGGTTCCTTATTTTGGCAGGGTGAGAAGATCTCTTTGAGTCTGTCACAAACTAGTTTCAGATTACATTCCAATTGTCCTGTGGTGCAAAGAAGGGGTAGAAATGGCAGCGCCATTGATATTTGAGAATATGTGGTTGGAGGATGAGTCTTTCCTTGATAAGGTATAGGACTGGTGGTCATCATTTCAGTTCTTTGGTTGCCCGAGTTATGTAATTTCAAAGAAATTGAAAGCTTTGAAGGAGGAAATAAAGACATGGAATAAAGGAACGTTCAAAAAGGTGGATGAAAGAAAAGCAAAAATACTGGGAAAAAATATCAAAGGTCTGGATTCTTTGAAAGAGGGGGGCTTTACAGGATTCAAAAGTCGTGGAGAAGGAGAATCTTATAAAAAAGTTCTTAAGGACTGCTAGAATGGAGGAAATCAGTTAGCGTCAGAATTCAAGGCACTTTGGTTGAAAGAGGGGCGCAAGACACAAAGATTTTCCATAAGATGGCAAGTGCAAGTAACAGGGTGAAAACTATACAAAGGCTAGAGGAGGATGGGAGAATCTAGGAAGAAGAAAAAAAATATCAAGAAAGCAGTGAGTTTTTTATGAAAAATTATTTATGGAATCATTTCCTTCCATCCGACACCAGATGGTGTGGAATTTAATATGGTGAACCCCGAGGAAAGGAATAACCTAGAAAGACCTTTCTCAGACGAGGAGGTATGTGAGGTAATAAAGGAAATGAATAGGGATAAGGCTCCGAGTCCTGATGGGTTCACTATGGCATTCTATAAGAAGTGTTGAAATATTATAAAATCCAAACTCCTTATGGCCATTGAAGAATTTTCTAGATCAAAATCTTTTGAAAGAAGTGTCAACTCTACATCTGATTACTAGATGACATACATGCATTATTTTGATACAAATTATACGGTTTGATCAAGTGTTTTTGAGCAAAATTATAGATCACTAAAAATATGCAAATAATTTGTGAGGACAAGTACCCGAGATATGGCCGTGAATACATGCTTTGGTATCATCACACCATAACTTGGGAAGAATATTACAATCATGTGGAGAAGTTGTACTACATTCACCCTGTTTCACATGAATTTGGATGCTCTTGAGCATTTAGGTTGGGTAGAATAAGAGCAAAGATAGATGGTCTTGATAGTGTTTTCATTATCCACGTTTGGACTTCTTACCTTGAAAATGTTGTTCAAGATAACATAAATCATGTAAAGTTAACACTAAATATGAATAAAGCTTGTGTTCAAATCACTTCTTTATGTGTTCTTCCCAAGTTTGTTTGCGTATTGTGAAAAATGAGGTGGTTAATGTTGTGATAAAATTTTCAACAGGAACAGCAACAGTATTAACAAAATCCACTATCCCAACTAGTTGGGATTGGCAACATAAAACCTGTTCTACCATCCCACTCTGTAATTTTGTCGACAGGAAGATTAAAAAAAATGTCACTTTGAAAGGTAATTGTCAAGAATTAAATAATACGCATTCTATCAACCATGTTTCTAACACCTAATAGTATATAATCCTTATCCATGAAACACTCTTTCATCAAGTCACCAGATGCTAGACATGGATGACAAAGTCTGGAAGATGCTAACTAGCAGAGTTTGGCAAGGTTTGTGGAGGTTAAACCATAAACTTGGCTTCAACACCCATCTTCACTGCTTAACCAAAAATCTACCCAAAAAAATGTGACATTGTTCAACTATTTTATGCTATTTAATATGATACTATTTCTAGTTGGTCATATCATTTAAACCCCGTTTGACATTCAATTTGGGAACTCGTTCCACTGCTTGGAATGAGTTCTAGTTGGTGGAATGAATTCTCATAGATAGGCATGTGTTTAGTTAGCAACAGGAGAATGAGTCTCATGTAATGAGAATAAGAAAAAGCCCATTACCACGGAATCACCCTCAACCCCGATTTTAGATTTAGGAAAGATTTTTCGTTTTTGTAGTGGCAAACGTGTAAATAAGACAATCTATTTTTTGCAGTGATAAACTTGTAAAAATGTCAAGTTTGACCGGAACTCATTTTTATTTAGATGTCAAACAAACATCCATTTTAGGCAGCAACTCATTTAGCTACATTTTAACCAAATACAACCAAAAGACTTTCAAATATTTAGCCAAATGAGTTCAAGGAACTGGTTTCTGATATGAATTCCTGATCCAACATGAACACCAAATAAGACCTCCATGAAAATAATCTAGAGATACAACAGTAAGGTATTTGAGTACTACATACAAATTATATTCCTTAAAGAGCTAAGCTCAACCAATTGCAGTTATTCAAAATTTAAGTGGACTACTTACCTGTCAATGAGCCAAAGCACTCCATCCCTAACTCCCACAATAATAAGTGGTCCTACTGGTCGTTTCTGCTCGGCAGGAAATCGAGTAACCGCCACAGACACCCCTCCACCACCAACAGCTATTTCGTTAACATTTTTCTCATCCATCTCTTTTGGCAGAACTGAATCATCCTCATCAACTTTAGATTGTTTAGGCAATGTTAGGAATGGTGGTACAGAAGGAGCATGCTGAAAAGAAGCTAATCGCACCACCTGAAAGAGATTACACAGTTTCTTTAGTCATATGATCGGTCAGATGAGGACATGGAAGTATCAGTTCACTTCTGCAAGCAGTCCTGGGTTACCTGCGGCTTGAAAAACTTGGTCGTCCTCATATTAGATCCAAATGTTTCTCTTGGGTGAATTTATGTATAGACATGTCTAGTATTTTGCATCTTTGTTGAGTTGTATTGGTTTTACTTTCTTTGGGGTTTAGTTCTTGGAGATGTTGATTCATTCTTAGATGTATAGATTCAAGGGGCAAGGTAGGAACGTCCCCGTGAAAGGTGCAATTCTATTTCATATCAATAAACAGTATACTTTCTTTTACAGTGCATCTGGATCCACAGATTTGGATTTGGTCTTTGGATTTTGAAATTTAAAGATTTGAAATACTCAAATTTAGGATTGTACTGTTTGGATGAATTATTTGATACAAGGATTTGAAATAAATATTCTCCTCCAATGATTTCTCAAAAATACTATTTAGATGCTAAAAAATGCCTATAGATTTGGACTTGGGGTTCGATTAATATGTGTAAAATAAATATGCTCCTCCAATGTGATTTCACATTATCATGTTAGATTTGCATAAGTATCATGTTATATCCAACACGTCCACATAGGACCTACTTGACTATAACAAATAGCAAATCGAAAAGAGAGAATTGGAGGCATAATGTGGTTGGTGGTGGTAGGTATTAGGTGGTGGTTGTCAGTGGTAGTTGACGATGGGTGGTAGCCATAGTAGTTGGTAGGTGGTAGGTGGTGATAGTATGTGATGGTTGTTGATGGTAATCGACCATAGGTGATGGTGCAGATGGTGTGCAATGGGTGGTAATGGTGGCTGATGGTTGTAGTATGTGGTGGTCGGTGGTGGTAGGCAGTGGTAGTGGTTGGCAGTAGGCAGTGGTGGTGGGTGGCAGTGGCAATAGGTGGTGGTAGTCGACCATTGTTAGTGGTTGTAGGCGCGTGGTGGTGGTGGTGGTGGGTGGGTGGTAGTAAGTGGTGGTAACTGATGGGCAGTGGTGGTAGTCGACGATTTGTGCTGGTGGTGGGAGGTAGTAAGTAGTGAGTGGTGAAAGTGGTGGATTGTAGTGGTACTCGAAGATGGGTGGTGGTGGGGGGTCGGGGTATGTGATCGTGGTTGTATCAACCATGGATGGTGGTGGATGATGGATGGTGGTGAGTGGTAGCGGGTGGTGAATGATGGGTAGTAGTGGTAGTGGTAGTCAAGGATGGGTGCTGGTGGCAGTAAGTGGTGGGTGGTGGTGTTAGGTGGTGCGAGGTGGGAGGTAGCAGTTGTTAGTGGTGATGGTAGTAGGCGGTGGTACTA
Organism: Pachysandra terminalis; assembly: GCA_031762675.1. NCBI lineage: Eukaryota > Viridiplantae > Streptophyta > Magnoliopsida > Buxales > Buxaceae > Pachysandra > Pachysandra terminalis. The sequence goes on along the minus strand of JAUPMG010303920.1, from coordinate 5,627 downwards.
GGTGGCGGGTGGTACTAGGTGGTGGTGGGTGATGGGACATAAAGAAGAACCATCTTCTTCCATGGGTTGGTGTTGGGCAAGGAATAAGTGAAATCATTCATCGGGTGGATTTCTAAATAACTACTCAGTGAGTTGATTTCAAACCCTTGGATTTGGGGATAAAATCCTTGTTTAGAAATCCCATAAATTTAAGGAAATTTAAATCTGAAAACTCAACTAAATAATGGATCTGGATTTGGGGGCTCAAATCCACCCTCAACGAATCCAAACACACCCTTAAGCAATATATGAGTAGAAATAAACAAAATTCTTCCTGCAAACCTTTTCAATTTGAGATGCTCATAAAGCCAAGGAATCGATCAAGCTGATTGCATAAATACTCGAAGAAAAGAGAGGAAAATGCATGGGAGTCATTTAATTTCATAGTTGCTTAACATATTACAAATACAAATAATATGTATCTATATATTATATATAAACATACATATATATTTATATACGTGTATGCATGTATTTATAGAGAGTTCGTAATGGCAATGGAACATTGTAATTGGCATTAATTAAACCAATCACCAGCTTTGAACTTATGAGATTCACAACATCATGGACAATAACAAATTTCTTCATATATCAAATAGAAGCAAAAAAATGTGAAGCAACTACAAAATTTGTTATCGATGCAAAATCATGTAGAAAGCCTACTTTGTATGTCTTTTTCAGCAATAAGATTTCCTTATTATCTACCAAAACAATCCCCTTCTACAATAGCTCAAACAACTTTTCCACCTCTTCTATTTGTGTTGGCTCTTGAATGTCAGGTGTGTGTACTTGGTAAACATCAAATGTTAGTCTTTTATTCTAGGAACGAAAAAAAGAGTGACATTCATTTCTTCTTGTCGTTTTTCTAGTGTTTTTGGCTTCAAGTATTTTATGAAGTTAGTAGATTATCATTAAAGACTGACTTGGCGGTTTTCTTTACAAGACAGATCGAAAGTCCTGTATATTTTCAAATTATGGAAGAAGTGCAATTCTGACAAGATATTTGTGCGTTTCGCTCAATGCTTGAGAATATATGAAAAAGGAGAAAAAATATTCTATTTGATGTTGAAAACCAAAAAAAAATCATTAAACTTCATGGTCTTGACAATATTTGACAGCTAAAAGGAAGAATAGGCATTCATTGGATGTGGCACAAGATGTGATCACATATCTAGAAATACCAAAAGATTATGAGGGGGAATTTGTCTTAACTGCTTATTATTTGATCAACCGCGTACTTCCATCTGTATCATATTACATCATGTGTCTTTGGTTGTGGATGTTTTGTTTAGCCTTTGATCTAGATAAATTATCTCCTTGTGCAATTAAATGTGTATTTATTGGGTGTTCGAAAGTTAGAAAGGATAAAATGCTTTGATCCCATTTCTCGAAAATGTTTAGTAAGTGAATGTTCTTTGATGGTGCATAATACTTTGATGAAAGCCATGACCTGACTTCTGAGCCAAGTTGTTATCCAAGGTTTTAAATTTCAACTTCAAAGGAAATTTTGCACCTCCAGAATGGGAAATTATAAGGAAAATTTGCTTCTTAGCAAAATGTTCTGTAAAGATTAAAAAAGAAAATTTCAAGCTAACGAAAATATTGATGTAAGGGAAAATTTGATGCCCTTTAAAAAGGAAATTTCATGGGAACTTTTGCTAAATTTTGGGGAAATTCAAAACCACGTTATATAGTTCTGCTGAATCACAATTTCCTCTGTTTATGTCCTTATTCACATTGACATCTAAGTCCTACAATACAACCTCTTCCTCCCAACTTCAAAAAAAGCCTAGTTGAGTCTATCAATGATGGAAGGTGATTGGATAGATAGAAAAGATAAATGAAGGAAAGCTTATTCAGTTTTCTGGCAGACCATCCTCTTCAACAGTAGTTTACCACTGTTAATTTAGATTCAACAGTTCTTGATGCTCATGTTTTCATTAGAAAGGATAAAGAAACGTGCACCGAACATTCAATTGCTCATTATGCTTCTTTTGATCACTTTTCTTCATATCATAGTTATCAAGTAACTCTTGCTTATCCTGATTACAAGAAGGCTATGGAAGAGGAAATAGATGCTTTATGTACTCCTGACCACTTTGCCAGAAGGAAAGGAGATTTGCCTATTGTCGATGGGTGTTTGCCATCAAATATCATCCAGCTTCTACTATGAAGAAATTTAAAGCTTGACTAGTTGCCAAGGGTTATATTTAAATTTATGGTGTTGATAATTGTGAGAGATTTTTTTCCCAAATAAAATCAGTTAGGGTGCTTATATCTATGGTTGAGGCAAAATTGGCCTTTGTTTCAACTACATATTAAAAATGCATTTCTTAATTGGTGACCTTACGGAGGAAGTGTACAAGTATCAACCTCTAATTTGTTGCTCAGAGGGAGTATGGTATTGAAGAAAAATATTCATTGCTTGAAGTAGTTTTCTCGTGTGTGATTAAATATGTTCATTCATGTGATTATTTTTATATGGATTCCATAAGAATCATGCTAAATCATTCAATGATTATTTTGAGGTACAGGTCCAAAATAATTGCACTGATTACGTATGTTAATGAAATGATAATATCTGAAAGTGATCTGAGTGGGATAAAAGTAAAGGAGTATCTAAAGCAGCAATCTCAGACCACAGAACTAGGAAAGCTGAAACATTTTCTTGCCATTGAAGTGGCCAATGGCAGAGTGATATTATCCCATCTAAGAGGAATTATGCAACTACTTTACAAAGACTGGAATGTAAGATGCCAAGCAAACTGATACTCAAACGGATCCTAATGTGAAGTTAGATGTGGACGTAAGTGCTGAGTTCAGAGACCATATACGATATAGGCGCCTTGTGGGAATGCAATCTATTTGTCACAAAATCTGATAATTATTTTGTAGGATTGGTTAGAAGTTTTGGAGACATAAGTAGGTTCACTAAAAATCCACATGCATAATTTAAAGATGTCTTAGGACTGCTCTTGGTGAAGTCCTTACCAATTGACCAAATGGAAATCTTGACATTGTGCGCTACTCGGCAGTAGACTAGGTTTTATCAACTTTTGGTAGACTGCCTACTATAGGTAATTTTTTTTGATCAATAACAAAGAAGATTTATAGATAAAGAAGAATGTACGAAAAGTAAGCAAAAAGAAAGTAGCCAGTTCCCCAAGAAAGCGAATGAACTATGAAAATACAAAAAACAATACTAAAGAGACCCCAGAAAACCATGCAGAAAGCTACATCACAATAATGGTGTCCCAACATCTGATAAGATCAGAAGAAGATATATTCTGAAGTTCAAGAAGAACACCACACCAGGCTGCCGTGGTACCCAAAATCAGATCAATAAGTCGATTCGAACTCCTCCAAGAATCCTCAAAAATTCTTTTGTTACGCTCGCCCCAGATTTCCCAAAGAATGCAGAAAAACAGAACCATGTATATAATCTGACCCTTCTTCCCCAAAGCAGAAAAACCCCACTGATCAAAGAGGTCTCTCACATGTCTCGGGGGAGCCCAAGCCACACCAATACTCCTCACAAATGATCTCCAGACCTTCTCTGCATACTCACAAGAAAGAAAGAGATGGTCAACGGATTCTTCATTTTTCATGCACATCACACAAACCTGAGGGGACAAAGCCATAAATTTTCTTCTCCTCTAAAGGTTATCTGTAGAATTAATGTGATTAAGGAAAACAGTCGACACAAAGATTTTGACTTTAGGAAGGACTTTAGAACCCCAAAGACGAGAGGTGGAAAAGGAAGCAAAGGATTAGGACTACTCTTTCGAATAGAGCCAAAGAATGATTTACAAGAGAACATTCCACTAGGGTCCTGGCACTACACACGAGAATCCAAAGAGGTCTCATCAATAACCACATTCTTATGGCGTTCAAAAAGGTTACCTAACTCCTCCACCTCCGCCAGTCTCGGAACCCAACGAAGAGGAAGGTTCCAGGAAAGACCCGAAGGAGACCAACTCAAGACTGAAACAAATGAATCCTAAGCACTAACTAACCGAAACACTCTAGGAAAGCAAGAATTCAAAGGTTGCTCTCCCCACCACAGATCAGTCTAAAAGCGAATAGACCTACCAGAACCCACAGAAAATCTAACCTTGTTGAAGAACACATGAAATAGTGAGGTAATATTCTTCCAGGCACTGGTTGATTTAATAATAGCATTAGGATTGACATCCCATCCATTTGAATAAACACCAAACCTACTAGCAATGACGAAACGCCACAGAGCCTTCTTTTCCGTGCTAAACCTCCATAACCATTTGCCCAAGAAAGCCTGATTACGAGTCTAAATATTACCCAAGTTAAGCCCACTTTTATCAATTTCCTTACACACATCAGCCCATCTCACTAAATGATCCTTCTTCACCCCTCCACCCTCCCAAAGAAAGTCTCACTGAAGTTTTTCCATCCTATTAGTCACTAACTTCGGAGCCTGAAACAGGGACATATAATATGTGGGTAAACTACTAAGGGACGCTTGAATCAAAGTGACACGACCTCCAAGAGACAAGTAATTTCGCTTCCATGAAGCCAGTCTTTTCTCCATTTTTTCTAAGACCGGCGCCCAGAATTGAGAACTCTTATAATTCCCATTTAAAGGCATCCCCAAATACTTCATCGGCCATTCCCCCATCTCACATCCCATAAAGGCACAACACTCCTGAAGATATGACTCCTCCACATTGATACCACACAAGCTACTTTTATCCAAATTCACATTCAAACCCGACACCATTTCAAAACATTTCAATATACATTTAGTACAGAAATGCAATCTCCCCCTACAAATGAGACACAGGAATGCAATCTCCCCCTACTCTAAATCCCTAAATCCTACCAAGATCCTCTGATGTCCTGAAAAACCTACTCAACGCCTCACTCACAAGGGTAAAAAGGAGAGGGGATAAAGGATCCCCCTGCCTAAGGCCACGAGACGACCGAAAAAAACCCGCAATACCCCCATTGAGACAGAAAGAGAAATGTACATTACTAATACAAGTATACAACCCTTGTTCCACCTACACCATTGATCCGGAAAACCTTTCCATCTAAATACGGATTCCACTCAACCTTGTCATAAGCCTTTTCCAAATCCACTTTCAAAACCAGACCTTTCTCCCTCGATTTTTTCCTCTCTTCAATACACTCATTAGCAATGAGGATACAATCCAAGTTTTGTCTCCCTTTAAAAAAAGCACTTTGATTGCTAGACACCACACCCCTAATCACCTCTTTCAGTCTATTAGCAAGAACTTTAGCTATAATCTTGTACATTTGTTGGGAATAATTTGGTTAAAAGGAGCAAGAAGCAAAATACTGTTGTCAAGTCGAATGTAGAACCAACGTATAAAGTGATGGCTCATGAAGCTTGTGAAGTCAATATGAGCATGGTTTTAAACTTCGCTTTTGAAGAAAATCTTTCACTTTTTGGATAGAAAATTTAGGGGAAATTCCGAGAAAAATTTTGCTTGTTCGTAATATTTTCTATAAAAAAAAAAAAAATATATATATATATATATATATATATATATATATAAATAATTTTTAAAACAATGTGAAATAATGAT